>JAUNZM010002812.1:0-27349 GCA_033459285.1 Clamator glandarius
TATAGAAAACAGAAGGGACAAACCAGACGTGCCTGAACAGGATAAGGGGTTTTACCAGCATCAGAAGAAAAAGACAAATATGAGTGGAGTAGGAGCCAAACCAAAGACATTTTAAGGTAGTACGTAATTCAGTGTAAGCTGACACTTGCAAAATAATATGATAATTTTTTATTCTCCTGTCAATCTGTACCATAAATGAAGAAAAAATATATATGTTATAATAGATATGGACTTAAATAATGCAGATAAGCTAACTCATCATTACTACTTCTTCATGAGGACTGACTTATGTTTTCTTGTTTGGTTACTAATGGATATATTTTCTCCTCCATGAATATCCTGAAGTTGCTAAATTTGCCAGAAGTAGGAACTGATGCTTTCTTAGACAAAAAGAAAGTAAACAAGAAGCTAATTTAAAAATAAAATGGAAGAGTTTTTGATTCATTGCTAACCATCTGTCTTGAGTCATTACTAACTAGCTATGTTTGATACAACTGTTAATTGCATTGATGAGTGAATACTACGGATGATCTTAGGGGATCAGTCTGATTGTATTTTTTCTTTTGCACTTAAAAACTGCATCTGTAAATGAAAGAACTCCTGGTTTTATGCTTTTCTTTCAGTGATGCCTCTGACTTGTTAAAAGAGTAGCCTTTATTGAACATGTAAGACTCGTTGTTTGGGATCAAAGCACTTAACCTTTGCCTAACTTTCACCTTCTTTAGTTGCAGGATATGCAAAGGAGAGTCACTTGTTACCAAGTGTTTCATCTTGCCTATGGGTAAAAGATCAATGCAAGTAGCTAGATCTTATAGTTTTGTAAGCTTTGATAAAGTGCCATTTGATTACCACTAATGTATCTCCACTAGGGAAGAAGAGATCCAGTGATCTGAATCCATGTCTTAGCCCCAGAGGTTTAGGGCTCTAGATGTAGTTTTGAAATCATCTCAAGTGGAGGTATTAACAAGTCACTTAACTGGTTGACCTCTTCTTTTCCCTTTGAGAAGTAAAAATAAATTCTCTTTGGCTATGGAAAAGATTTTAAAAAGTTGTATTTTTTGCATGTTTGTTTAAGGTCTCTCTTGTTTTTTCTTCCCATGTCCCCATTCAGGTACAAAGAAGGTGGTGAAGCTTTGCTGGTTTTGCTTCCTTCAGAAGAAAAAGGAATGGTGGAACAGCTGGCACAGAGGAAAGTACCTATCAGTGAAATCAAGTAAGTGACTAATGGCCTGTTTGTTATTCAGCCTTCTTTCTGCAGAAGTAATATGTAATGTGTCTGTGACAATCCTGATAAAGCACTTGTGTTACCTGAAGCTGGGCAAACAAGGGAGATTATTTGGTTTTGATAGTGATGTAGAAGGAAAAGACCTTGAGAGGTTACCTCTTCCATCCGCTTTCCCAAGCACAGGATCAGCTGCACAAATCATTCTTATCAAATGCTTGTCTAACTTGCCAGTGAATATCTTTGCAATTTCCCAGAGTGATCTCATTTATACTCAACAGTTCCTACCATTAACATTCTTTCTTCAAGTGTCTGATAAGCCTTGTAAGTAATTTAAGTGAAATATTTCTTTTGTCTTGTGCCAAGATATATGGAATATGATATATTCTCTTACTTTTTGCAACTATTTATGTAACTGAACATTATCATGTATCTCTTCCTTTTCTTTTGCAGATTTAACAATTACAGCTTCTTTAATCCTTCCTTGTATATTTTTTAATATCCTTTATCATTTTTATTTCTCTTACCTTTCTATTCTTTAGTTCTAGACTATTTCTCCAATTTGTCATGATTTTTCTGAATCAGTTGAAGAACATGAAATAAAAGGTGTAGCTAAGTAATCAATGGAGACCTGTAGACCTGTGGAGATCTATGCTATCTGTATAAAAGGGAACTGACTTTGAAAGAGTCGCAGAAGCATACAATGGTACTAAGTAAAAGTAAAAAAGCACTTGTATTCCAAATTTCTATTAAGTGGCGAGTAATGGACTTGTAGGGAAGAAAAAAAACATTAACTGTAAAAATGCCCCAACCCCAAGGAAATAGTGATAATTTCTTAATTATCAGCTACAGGTAGTAAGGAGTTCATTGTTTGAGCCTATCAGTCTAATGTTAAGTCAAAAAAAGAAAAATAAGGAAGTACGGAAGAAGAATTGAAAGCAAGCCACAAAATATGTCATCAGCCTTGCTCTGTTTCAAATATTTATACAGTTTAGGCTACACCACACAAAAAAATCATAGAGTAGAACCAGAAGAGATGCAGAGAAGGATGACAAGGAAGAAAATAAAGTTTCTGTACAAGTGCATATGAGCAAGGCTAGGACTCTTCTACTTTGAAAAGCTGTGGTTTGGATGAGAAGATACGGCTGCGTAAGGAAAAAAGATTATTTGAGTGTATGCAGAAAATGTGGAATGGTTGTTTTTGAGGAGAAAAAATGGAGTGAAACTTAAGTGGTTAATATTATCTCATTGCTTAAACTTTCAGCTCTGCTCAAAATTATCTATTCTAAATTCTTCAAATTCTTGTGTAAGGATGGATGGTAGGAAATCACCATTACTTAAACCACTATCAGTTCTTTGTAACGCTTTACATATACGTTTAAGTGAAAACTTGTGTTAAGAAATGAAGTGAACACATACTGTGGGACTTGTCATTATTAAGATCTACTAAATGTGAATATTTTTCACTTCATTAGCTTTTTCTATTGTAGATTCGAGAACAGGATACACTGAAATAAGTCAGGATACCCTGGTCAATTGCAATTCGTTATGGTGGTGACTTTTAACAAATTTCTTATTTGTTTTTTCAAACTAAAAGGAAGGCCTGTGTGATCTGTGGTGAAGGGGAAAGAAGCAAGATCTTGGAATAATAACCACCAAATACTGTCAGTTCCTACTTAATCTCATACTTTTATGAGTGTTCCCCTGTTCAGCTGATTTTTGTGTTTGGTTCCGTGAGGATTGCCATTTTTGATACCATACCTGGATGTCGTCACTCCAGACATGCCGTACCTGGACACAATTTGACTTTTCTACAGAGAACAGAAACATATAGAAATTTTGAGATTTAAGATGTATTTTATTTTTAAAGGTTTTTTTGATATATGGGATGTGCCATTTCAGAACATCTTGTGAACTGTCCTTGTGAGTGCTGCTTCTATGTAATAGACTGAGTACTTGGCAGCCAGTGAAGTAAATACACCTTTACTGGTCAAACATGAGTATCAGTTCCATGTAGAACATGTATGAATGTCAAACATTAGACAACTTCTGCTAATACAGTGAACGTAAGGACCAGAATGAAATCAAGCAACTAAAATCCGATTTTATCTGAATGTTTTCTTGACACTGCTGCTAAATAAAGAAAAACCCAACCACCATGACCACATCAACTCCAAACACCTCCCTGAAGTGAGTGTGGGCAGTTTCAGAAAGGAAACCAAATTGAAGTCTGATACTTTCTTACCCTTTAAACATTGCAGTGCTTTAAAAGGATGTGTTGAGTAACCACCACAACCTAAACAAATTGTCTCCTTTTCAAAACTTCATCTTTTTCCTTCTTAAAAGGAGAATTATTCAGCTAATTTATCCTGTTTTGATATTCACTAAATAAATGTCTGCTCTTGTGCATACTAGAAATATTTCACCGTTTTTTGACAGTTAAGCTTTTAACTTCTTGAGTAATGCAGTTAATTGTTGGAACAGTTTATCCTAGAATAGAACATGGTAGGAAAGCCCATTTATTTGCTTATCCATGTAAGTCCAAAT
The DNA here is from genome assembly GCA_033459285.1 of Clamator glandarius. Lineage (NCBI taxonomy): Eukaryota > Metazoa > Chordata > Aves > Cuculiformes > Cuculidae > Clamator > Clamator glandarius. The sequence continues at coordinate 3,770 of JAUNZM010002812.1, forward strand.
TGATATTTTTGAACTGAATAACGATTCAGTTTTAATACGGCAAATATTTCATTTCCCATCTAATAACTGCATCTTATATTTATAATCTGGATTTGATGTGTATCTGGAGAAACATCCATAGCTGCAATTCCTAACACATTCCTGATAATTTCTTGTTACATCAATGGAAATTCAACTGCCATTTTTTTCTTTTTGTAGCCACTTCCCCATAAATTCATTCCTTTATCAATTAAATACAAAGCCACTAGGGCATATGTATAATAAATACATTTAAGTAACATTCTTAACTGGCATCATAAGCAAAGTCAGGGCTTTTGATTGAGAATATATTTTAGCAGCCTGCCCCCAAGAACCAATTTTTCAGTCTTACAAGTGCACCTTATTAGAATGTAACATTGTAATGAAGAGGAAATCTTTATTTAGAATTATCTGCCTACTGAGGTTAAGGCTTAAACATGTTGGTATCATACTTCTAAGAGGCTAACTACAACCCTTAAAATAATTTTTGGAATTACTTGTGGATTGCAATCCAACTTCATCCTAACAGGTTTTAACTACAAATTTGCTTAGGTTTGCTTCTAGCCAGTTTCCCAATTCATATGACCCAGTTTTGTCACTTTTTGATAAATCGTTCAAGAAGTTCCATTATCCCATGGATAGTGTTCCAGGTCTTCTGTTGAAGTCTTTTGCTGCCATTTGTGCATGTTCACCTAATTATGTAATCTCAAGAATTGATATAACTTGTGAGTTAGAAGGCAGTGTGCATTGCTTGCTGCAAACAGTTAAGCTCCTGAAACTTCTGAAATGCATTATTTCCAGAAAGCTTTCGCTTTTGGTTTCTGAGGCATCACTGTCAATTCAAGTGTTTGTTCTGCTGTTCCTGTTAACCTGTTGTCTTGCATGGAGATCACAACAACTATTTTTCTGTTAACTTTCCCTGTTTTGTATTTTTTGACTTACAAACAGCTGTTAACATTTCTTTATTTCATGTTGAGAAAGCTTTTAAAACAGTTCATAATTTGAAAGGAGGGAGGGGAATAACTTTTCTTTCTCTGAATACCTATTGAAAAGGCTAGGGCTTGGGCTGATTTCTTAATTTTTGAGTTTTAAATTAAAGATCCCTGTGGATGCTGTTAGTATACCATGCCTTTCTAATCAGCATTAGCTATCAATTTGCAGGTGGTGCTTTTAAGAGTACATTTCTTTTTCATTGTTCAAACAGAGCAAGAGAAAATGCCCAATATGCAATTATAAGTGCCGTATTTTAGAGCATTCAATGACGGCAAAAAGCTACTCTGAAAGTATTAAATATTATGTGCATGTTTATAAGGAGCCTCTAATTTCAATATTATAGATGCAAGCTGTAAACTGAAATTATTTTTTATAAGACCTTGAGACTACTTCGCTGCATCCAGTTTTGTTCAGTAACAGGAGAAGAGCTGCTTTCTAAAGGGTTATCATTAACAAACTTTGTGTCTAGAAAATTGTAGCAAAGGAAGCACAAGTATGTAGATATCCATGATGTAATATGGCTTTGTTTAGTAGCTTTACAAAAATGTGTTTCTTGAAGAAAACAACAATAACAAGAACAAAACATCTTTCTTCTGACAATGGAGAATACTTGAATATGTATTCCACACAAATTCTAGCTGTTTGATTCTTAGCTGTTTAGGTAAGCTTATAAATTGTGATAATTAATTAATTGTTTAGATTTTAGTTTTGTCTCTCCAAATAGTCACATGTATGCAGTTACTGTGAAGAGTTTTATTTGTTCTGAAAGAACATGTGATGATGACGAGGGTGGGCTGTTGTGGTGTGTTGGAGAATCCAGTATTATGACTTTTTTTTTTTTAAAATATTCAATATTGAAAATTTACTCTTGGTGCTTGGAGTACCATATTCTTGACATTCCTTAGATTTGTACCACAGTATCTCGCCTTGCTTTTAACGGTAAAGCATCTTGTTTTCTGTCCTTTTCAAATCTTTTTCCTGCAAATTTCAGCCAAATTACTGAAAGTACAAGGAAATGTTGTTACTACTTGCCTAGGATTATTGTCTGTTATGCTTGAAGCCCCAGTGATGTATTGTCTCTTGTAAATATTGAAACATATTCCTACAATAATCAAATTATTATAGATAACAATGAGTAATAGTGGGGCTAGGTGAAAATCAATATGCGTTCTGAGATTGGAAATGAGTAAATACTAACTACTGTTTGAGTACAGCTTCAAGGCCAGTTTTGCATTCATTTAAAGATTTCATGTAAAACATATTTCCCTAGCTTAAGACAATGTGCAACTGTTGGAGGCTTTGCTAAGATCAAGATATGAATCTGCTGTTTCTTTCCTGTTCTTAAAACCCTCTAATGTAGCTATGAAGGACAATCAAACTGATTACAGAATCACAGAATAACCAGGTTGGAAGAGACCCACTGGATCGTTGAGTCCAACCATTCCCACCAATCCCTAAATCATACTCCTAAGTACCTCATCCACCCTCACCCTAAACACCTCCAGGGACGGCGACTCAACCACCTCCCTGGGCAGACCGTTCCAATGCCTAACCACCCTTTCTGTGACTTTCATGATTAGTCATGTTTTGCATCTGACTAAGCTATGTTGACCATTATGTGTTTGCTTATTTTCTTTAGGTGCTTACAAATTGTTTTTTCAGTATCAAGAATGAATTTAAACTATTAACTTCTCTTTACTGCCCCCTTTGAAGATGAGCATCATATTTACCTGCCCTGTACCTTAGATTTTTATTTCTTGGATGGCTTCTCAAGAATAGGTACAGCTAGACTCAAGGTGCTCTGACTTTCTCTCTAATTACTGTGGAGCAAATTTCTTTTGAGGCAGCAGATTTATCTACCTACTTATTATCCCTTGATCTGTGATAATGATGTGAGCTGGGATTGTGCTGTAGTTGTTGTTCCCTCTCTGATTGCAGCTGTCACTTTGAGTGAAGACAAGGGAAAAAAAGGCACTGGGAAATTTAAGTGCCTTGAAGTCATCTCTTAGTAGTTTGCCATAACTTAACAGCAACCCAACACTTCTCTGGGCTGTCTTACTACTGACATTCATGCTATTTTTTGGTGTTGTTGTTATTCATGCTATCCCTTCTTTACTTTTTGTATCTTGTTTTATGCTTGTATTTCTTTATCCCAGTGTATTTGTGCTGGTTTTATACTTGTCTTCAGTTCTACTATAAGGTTTCTTCTTGAGCTTCAGGCCACTGTAAAGAAATGGATTTTATCTAGCTAGCCTTTTTACATTTCCTCCTGTATTTCTTCTGCAGTGAGGCAGTATATTTTGGTTTTAACTTCTAAAAAAATTTGGTACTAAGCAGACCACTACTTTACTTTTTGTATTCTACCACTTCCCCTTTGTTAGCATCACAAGTATTTTCATTGTCACCTTCTCAATCTTGTTTTATGTAATAAAATCTAGAAAAGCCTCCTCTCTGATTACTTTTTCTGTCTTTGGTATCTTATGTACACTCTATTCTGTGTTGCATTTCAAAGACATGTTGGTCAGTTTGTCTCCCAGTGGATACTTATTTCATATTCCCTCCTTTCTCTCTTATATCTTAACACTTTCAGAGCAAATTATGTACTGGCTTGCAGCTTTGATCTTTCACTGAAACCATAGCCAAATAGCTTGTGTGCACTGCAGTCTTCCACTGGCTGTATCTAACAGAGATAAGAAGTTGAAATGGTGTGGGGAATAGAGCTTGATGTCTTAATAAATGAGAGTATTCTTTGGTCAACTCTCTTAACACCTTGCTTAACTGCTGCATTCGTGTTTAATAAGAGTAATAAGTGATCATGAAAGCTTATTTATTGAGAGCAGCCCCACAGGGGAGGGTTTGGGGATGCTGATTCACAAGAAGCTTGATATGAGCCGGCAGTGTGCACTCACAGCCCAGAAGGCCAACAGTATCCTGGGTTGCATCAAAAGAAAGCGGGCCAGCAGGTCGAGGGAAGCGATTCTGCCCCTTTATTCCTCTCCTGTGAGGCCTCATTTGGAATACTGTGTCCAGTTCTGGAATCCTCAACATTAGAAGTATATGGTACTGTTGGAACGGGTCCAGAAGAGGCTATAAAGATGATCAGAGGGCAGGAGCACCTTACCTATGAGGACAGGCTGAGAGAGTTGGGGTTGTTCAGCCTGGAGAAGAGAAGGCTCTGAGGAGATCTTATAGCGACCTTCCACTGCGTGAAGGGGCCACAAGAAATCTGGGGAGGGACTGTTCACAAAGGCTTGTGGTGATGGGACTAGGGGCAATGGTTATAAACTGGAGAAGGGCAGATTTAGGCTGGACGTTAGGAGGAAATTCCTCACCATGAGAGTGACGAGGCACTGGAATGAGTTGCCTAGGGAAGCTGTGGCTGCCCCATGCCTGGTGGTGTTCAAGGCCACGTTGGGAATAAACCTTGGGCAGACTGATCTAGTGGGACACATCCCTGCCCATGGCAGGGGAGTTGGAACTGGATGATCTTTAAAGTCCCGTCCAACCCAAATTGTTCTGTGATTCTAGGTTAGAAAAAAAAGACCATAACATGTTTTTTAATCACTTGTGTTTTCTAGACTTACTATGTGAAGAAATGTGGCTTTTATTTTTTTTCTTGACTTTCTTCTGCAAAGGCTATGTTTTTCTGTACAGTAAGGGATGACATGGTGCACAGCAACAAGAACCAGTTTAAGAAACCTATAGTTGTGCATCTCTTGACCTCTGCTTGAGGGTTACCCTCCTACCATGTTTAATAGGTTGCATGAGTTGGCACTAGCAGATCAACCCCAGAAGCAGGTAAGAAAAGATCTGGGCAAAGGAACCTGGAATAGTGTAGATATCACTGAAATAACTGTAAAAATCCAGAGTCTGGGAGAGGACTTGCATAACATCTCTGCAGATTTAATGACGATTTGTGTAGTACGGTAACTGTTCTGTATTTACCTGAATAATATCTTAAGAAGTGCTTAAGTCTGTTTAATCTCAATATCCTTTATTTTTGCTCATCTGACTGTAAGAAAGAAGTACTTAAATTTCATAGTTCCCAGGACAATGGATCTTATTTAAGCTTTAAAAAATACTGAGAATTTCCTTATGAAGACTGCTATCTCTATTAATTAGTATTGTAATTGATTATGCTGCTTCTGTATTTTTTCCCAGCATTTTTATAAGTATAAGGAGTTCTTTACTGCTAATTTTGGCTCTTCTTGGAAGAAGTTTCTTGACCTTCATTGAAAACTGTCTCTGGATAAAAAATCTGAGCTCCTAATTGGTTTTTGTGTATTATTTGTTTGAGGAGTGTGTGCTTCATCCTTAATATTGTTCCATTCTAAGCTTGTTCAGAGCAGTAATAGCTTTATGTGTATGGAAGCAATGCAAAATATGTGAAGATACTCCTGTTTAATTTTGCATTTTCTAATAATTTTATTTGTTTGTTTTAATTAGAATTAATCCTGAAAAACTTACAGACATTCAAAAAAGGATGCAGGCTTTCTTAGCTCAAGACCAGGAGTTAAAAGACAAAGCTCAAAGGGTAAGTCCTATGCTGCACTGTAGTTCCTGAGGCATGCTAGTTGAATTAAACAGCTGTTGGAATAACTGACCCTAGCAGCAGTGTTTGAAACTGCTAAATTGTTCTGATATTTAAGCTTTCCAACATGGCATCAGTAGAAAAAATAATCGCGTATTAGCAGTTGGTGGTAAGTATGCTTGTAGAGTCTCTGGGAGCTGGTTGTCAGCACAGGCTCATGACCTACTGCTGTTGTGCCAGAGTTAAATCATTGATGGGAACGTGTTGATATTTTAGTCTCTTGGGTATGAAAGTAGTTTTTTATTTAGTACTAACTACTTTGTAGCTGTTTGAGGGTTTTTACTGTTTTGTTTGGTTCTTTCCTAGCCATTAGAATCCTGAACCTGAGGAGGGGTAACCCCATACAGCAGTACAGGCTGGAACTGAATAGCTGGGAGGTTGCTTTGCAGCAGAGGACCTGCAAAGGTTGTCCTAGTGGACAACAGGCTGAACATGAGCCAGCAATGTGTCTTTGCAACAAAGAAGGCCAACCACATCGTAGGTGGCATTACGCACAGCATTGCAGTCGAGTCAAGGGAGATCATCCTTCCCTTCCCCTCTGTTTAGCACCAGTGAGGCACATCTGGAGTGCAAAGCTTGATTCTGGGCTTCCTGTACAAGGCAGACATTGATGTACTGGAGACAAGACCAATTAAGAACTTCAAAGATGATTGAGCACTTGGAATACCTCCTGGATTAAGAGAGAAGTGTAAATAAGGCAGAGCCAGAGTCTTCTGACTGGTGTCTAGTGACAGGATAGGAGGCAGTGGACGCAAAATGTCCACTTAAACCCATGAGAAAACTTTTTATTGTGGAGGTGGTTGAACACTAGAACAAGTTGCATGGTGAACCTGTGCAGTCTCCTTAATTGGATTTTACAAAAATGTGTGCATTCCTGAGCAGCCTGGTCTAGCTGAAGTTGCTTTGAGCAGGAGTTTGGACTAGCTTGGTGTCTTCAGGTTCCTTTCAAATTCAGCGTATTTCTGTAAAGCATGAAGCTGTTAAATCAGTACAAATAGATCTTTTTTCATAATGTATCTTTGGTAGCATGATGGAACAGTGTACCCTTCTGATTGAAACGGGTAGGTATATTGGTAGCTTTACCTGAAAGGGCTTTCCTTGGGAAGCCAATATAAAACATTTTGAAATAATTAAAAAAAAATTACTGAAAAGAAGCAGGTCTCATTCTTTGGCTTAAAAAGTTAAAAACATGAAACCATGTTGGCCTCACGTGCTTACTTTCTTAATGAAATTTTAGTTTTATCTCCTGAATATATGTGAAACTTTGTCCTTTCTCATGGGAAAAAAGCAATGCATAGAATAAAGCATTTTAACCTTCATTTTTATTTAAATGAGAATCAAAATAGCTTAGCCCTTCCAGGTAAGATGGAGAAGAGTGTGAATAGGACTATGGATGGGATTTCTTTGCTGTGCTGATTAATGTTGGGAGTCTCTTTGAACAAAACATTAATTTTACCAAGATTTTAGATGTTTTGTGGAAAGTAGGGGAACTTAATATAGGTAGTTTCCTGGACTAGAATGAGCTCATTGTAGAAGACATTTTCTGTGGAAGGTGATCTGTGAAACATTTCTGGACATCATGCTGCCCCTTCTTGCCATCACTAGACATCATGTTTAGTGACTGTTCTGTGGTTTTATAATATCTCTAGGCTGTGAATTTTTTGGGACAGAGCTTACTGCTTATGTTTATCGAAACACTACAGTGTGTTAATTTTCTAAGGTTAGTTTATTTCTTTGTTTGTTTTTAAACAATGTGGATGTCATGAGTCTATAAATTCTGGAGGTGTACCAAGTGTCTTCCAAACTGTGTGAAATCAGGAGTTCAAATTGAGATGCAGGGAAACCACATGATTAGAAGAAAAATAAGAAAGTCTTCGGGCCCCTTTTTTGTTATAGGTCAGATTTAAAGAGCGTTACCAAAGCCAAATGATCAGAAATGAATAAATGCCAAAGTCTGAGAAATACAAGTTCTGCCCAAAGAATTGGAAAAGGATTGCAGAAATTCTGGATTAGTATAAGCAACTATTTGTTTGTCTGAGCTAGCACGGGGATTTATGACACCTGGAGATATTCTGGTAAACCTGAGTGATACTGTAAAATGAAAAGGGGATCATGAATGCTTCAGGACAGGTTGAGAGTTGCAGACTTTTTGCTCAACTTGGATGTAAAATGAGGCAAGCTGCATTAAAACTCTTAAGGTGAGGTTAATCTCACCTAACCTTAGATGGCCTTTGTCAGCTAGTCTGAGCTTTCATTTATAGCTGAGAGAGGGCAATTGGCACTTCTATGATGCAGTCTAACATAGATACCTTAAAAACCCTTTATGATGGATGAATGGCGTTTTTTTTATTACATGACCTCGCTTGGATGCCTGCGGTGAAGACACTTACTGGGTCAGAGCAATGTCATTCTTACTTTCCTAAATAAGGAGTCTTAAATTAAAGTGCCTGAGGAAGTCTGCGGAGCTTTCCGAATAAAATGTCTAAGGCAAAGTTCAAGGGAGTACTTCTAAAACTATTTTTGGCATTTAGGTATCCCAGGCTTTTGGAATGCACAACGTATTACTTGTAGAATGTGAGATGTCACTATAAGCTTCATCCTGATGTTGCTCAGGCCAGATGTGCTGGTGAAATATTACGATTATCTGGAACTACCACAGGAAGTTGCAGTTGCACCAGTTTGTATCCAAGGTGACAGAGCAGCTGGCTGGGGGAGGATGGGAGTAGAAGGAAACCAGCATCATCTTACTTAGAATGAAAATACTAACAAAACTCTGTTTCTGGCTTTGGATTTTTAAGTTCTTTTAAAAGGCAGAGAAATATAATTCTGAATTGGGCAGAAAGTAATGATAAAAGTTTAAGAAGAGCACAAGAGTAAAATTAAACAGGGGCTATTTATCAGTGTTACAGTTAAGCGCTTAAATTAATTCTGAATTTTATTAAATTGCCGTTTAGTTACCCTTTCAAGCAATTTTTGTTGCAATTTTTCCGTTATGGGTAGCAGTGCAGTGTCATTGTGAAGACACACTGTATATACATTAATTTCTTGAAAATTTTGAAGTATGGATAAGTAGTTGATCGTAGAAATGTCCCTTCTTAATAAGATTTAAGTCTGAGTGTTCAGACATTCTATGCAAATATGCCCTGGTAGTCTTACATATCAATGTGAATAGAACACTGAAAATAATGCAAATGAAATCCTGACCTTGGATCCTTTCCTGGAATGCTGGATTTCTCAAAGGTTATTGTGCTGTCTTGCCTGTCTGTTGCAAGCTGCAAAATTCTTGACATTTGTAAGAAATAAATTCCTTGCCTACATGGATCAGAGAAAGTGAAACACCATAGCTATGGACAGAAGTTTACATAGGATGTCATTTACTGTGTTGAGGACATGAGGTCTAAGTGATTGCATCCTCTAAGCTTGTTGGTTTATTTCAAGGTTTTGTATTTTGTTTAAAAAAAGAAAAAAAAATCTTGATTACTCATAGCTTCAAGAAACTTCATGTTTCATTTGATAGGATGTGGTTCCTCTGTCCTGTTGCTTGCAGAGAAAGAGGGTACATCAGATTGGGGCTCCTTTGAAACCTTTGCAGTTCCTCTCATGGACTGATACTGCCTTTTGGCATTTCTTGTAATTTTAATATTTAATATGCCAATTCATCCAGTTCTGAAAAACAGATTAAAAAAGAATGTGTTTTTCATGCTAAGTTTGAATGTTACTGTGTAGGGGGTTGTGAAGTGGTGTCTGTCCGTTAAATTCTTCATCACACCCAGAGGGATGTGCAGCCTGAGTCATGCCCTGTTACTCTGAACTCTGTCAAAACAGCACATAAATTGAATTCTGTGTGTTTTAATATTTAAAGCAGTTTAAAAATTTGAATGTGGCAAATTCGTAGAGCACATTGCATTTTGTCTTATGTATTTCTAGTACTTGTATAATAATCTCAGGTGGCTTTAGGGACCTTCAGCTACTATTATAGTAGAGCTGCAATGTATTTCTGATGCCCAGCATTAACATTTTCTATAATGGTATAAATTAATATAGTTTTGTGATGTTCACTTATTAAAAAAAACCCAAACCCTTGAAACTGAAAAAAAACCAGCAAAAATAGCCATGGACAACAGCCATTGATAAGAGGCCAGGAAGAGAATTCAGACTGACTAAACTTTATTTCCTTTGGGAAGAGAAATGTATGTACATAGTGACCAAATCTTAGGAGGACTGAATAAAATCCGAGAGAGATGACAGAGTTTTTAGAAGGAGGTTAAAAGGAAGGTACTGAAATCAAAGAAGTGATTTGCTCTTTCTGTACTTCATTTCTCAACTTGTAAAGTAGAGCAGCTCTTCTCTGCTGTATCTACCTTTTCTAGTTTGGGTGTAAGCGCTCAGAGTGAGGAGTATCTTTTGCTGGAAGTGTTCACAGTGCCTAAAATAATAGAGAATGAAGTCAACTGGAGACTATAATCATCATTACATTACTATTGAATGATCTTTGAAGCATCTTACCTTAATTAGATACTCATTTCTTTGAAGACAGTGCAATACCAGCCTGCATCCAGTCCATGACGAAGTCCAATTTGAGTCTTCGTGGGCTGACCCCTATTGACAGCTGGTGGGTGTGAGTTAGAGCATCTGGTACTTACTTGGTGGTTCATTCTTAGTTATTATAGAGTTTGATAAATGGGCAAAAGGTGTGTTCTTTCTGCCCTTTATCTATCATTTATTAATTCCTAGACCACGTATACCAAAGGAATACTAGTAAAGTAAGTGGTTGGATTTATGGGTTATCCAAAAGGCAGAGTGACATTTCTGCCCTGTGGCATGCAGTGACTCATATAGATCTTCAGATCTGTAGATGTTACACCTCTTAAATTCTCAGGAAAGGTACTTCTTGAAACTACTTTTTTAATCCATCTGCCAATACAGAGAAAGACAAAACTGTCATTTATTTTTGTCGCTGCTTGCTAGACAGCAATAGATTGATGAGATCTGTCAGATCTGAAGCCTTTTCCTAAAGCTTCTAGATATCTTCGTAAAATGATTAAAAATTTAATGTGAGCAAACGTGTGTTTTATTCCACACCTCATTCTTGGTAGCAGCTGAATGCATAGTGCTAGCACCTTTCACTGCTAAAATTAATTGAAAGATATAATCTGGACAGGAAACTTTACCCCAAAACTTAACATATGGAATAATAAGCGAACAAAAATTCTCTAACAAGGTGTGCAATGTCTTGAAAAGTATATCCCTTAGCTCTACATATCGTACAATTAATAGTGATTATTTCAGTTTGCCCACGGGAAAAGTAAGACTTATGACATTGATTAGTTTATTGTCTTGTCTTTGTTTTCACTTTTGGAGTTTTTTTTCTCTTATGTGCATTTAAAGAATCTCTAGAAGCCATCAATGCACCTAACTGATGGGTTTTTTCCTACTCTGTCTCAGGTTTTCAAGAAATAGATTTTTAGAAAAATTCTCCATAAATTATTAATAGAACACTTTTCTCCTACGGGTGCCGGCACATAGCAAAACAAGGGTGTGATTGTAGTATGCTTGAATATAACTCTCTAAGATTAATTTGCTATCCTTACTAGTGTTTTCTGCTCTAAGCCTTGTGATAGAATTTTGGCATGTATTAGAAATTAGGTTACAGCAACAGAAATCCGAGGATCTTTTCTGATGCTTAAAATATTACAGCATTTATGCTGCTGATCAGCAGAAATAGACTATGTAAAAGAAACATGAGAATAAGGATCTTTCCTTTTGGGAAGGTTGGAGGGAAAGTACAACACAAGATTAAGTTATCCTATTATGCAGTGCTTCCAGTTTTCTTGCAAGTCTGGGATTAATTGAAGCTTCAACCTTGGAGTGGTTTTAGTAAATATTGTATAGTGAATTTATGTTGGTCAATAGAGTTGCATTTATTGTCTGTGCATGTGTGATGAGCTGATGGCAAATGCAAGGTAATATGAATTATTCTAGGCCACAGAGAAAGGCAGCTACAGTGAGTCAAATCACTTTCTGTTAATGGCTGAGATTGTCAGGACAACTCAGATTGATAGCAACACAGTCTCTTCTTGCTTCCACATAACTCGGATGTCAGAAGAGCATAGCAACATTTTTAAAAGCTGGGAGAAAAAAGAAAATTGAATCAGTGATGCTTCTTCCTGACTAAATTGCCATATTTTCTTTCTAGCGAAAATAACATGACATACCATTGGGAAATTCAGCCAATTAATGTGCATTTAACGAAATACTTGAATACTTGAAGTTGCATTGCTTCTGTACTACTGATAGATTTCAGCTGATGGGTACTGGGTAAACAATTTCAATCTTAAATCAGTGTTAGACCGATTAAGAGTGGAATTCTAATTTGTGTTTAGAACAACAGTGTGTTTCATGTGTTGGTAATTCAATGGTTTCTTTTTGTGTTAAATACTTGTCTTTTTCTTTCAGTGTTTTGTGTCCTACCTGCGTTCAGTTTATTTAATGAAGAATAAGGAAGTTTTTGATGTTTTGAAATTGCCTCTAGCAGAATATGCCCTGTAAGTATGATTGACTTGGAAAATGAAAAACTGTACAAGGAGAAGTTTCACGGTATATGATAGCAGAACAGCTACTTAAAGCTATGTTAGCACACAGAACTGGACAATCTTGTAATGTATTTACAGTTTCACATTTATGCTGTGCTTTGGCATATTTTCAAACATATTTAAATATAAATTATGTGTAAAAATAACGTATCTCTACAAAGAGAAATAACTTATACAACAGAAGGTATGTCTAATATAAACAATAGGAGACAAAACTTGTGAAATAAAAGGATAGAGCTCATAGCTGAATGCCAGCCTATAGAGTGCATTATTTAAAAAGAAGTTGGAATATCTAAAGATGATACATTGCAGTCTTGTGTTGAGTGTGATTGGGACATTGCTCCTTGGACCTAAGTTGCTTTTCAGAAGATAAAACATCTGCACTGGACTGAACAGCATCTGTTTTACTCTGCCTATTTTTGTACATGTATGTGAGCCATTCCACTTTTTGTATGAGAGGGAAATTAATTTTGAGAGGTTGACTTTACAGGTGGCAACCATTTGAGACTGTTTTAAATGTGAAGTTTTAGAATAATCTCATGGGACATACGGAAAGTGCTCAAAAATACACGGTAAATTAATTTTATGTCTTTGGACTTTCATACATAGAAGACTTAAGTCTTCAAACTTGTCAGCACATGGCATAATGAACTAAAATGTGACAAATGCCTAGACTGCAGAACACCTGGTCTTCCTGTGCTGTGATGCAGTTAACATGATTATGTTTTTTAAAGCACAAAAGCCTGTGTCATAAAAGATGCTTTCTTACTTTATGGACTAAGACATTTTTAAAAAGGAGATCTAACAAATCTTGAAGAATTTCACTATGTACATTGCTTGCCCCTTCACCTGTGTGATTTGTCAGCATCTTTAGTAAGACCTACAACAGGCTTTTATGCTGAATGTAAAGGGTAGTGGCAGAAGATTAGGACTAAGAAGGGTGACCACACAAGTTTAACCACCTGACAGATGGTGGTAAGGTAATTTTTGGAATCACAGTGCCTCTTTCTGGATTTCAGCATGGTGTGCTATCTAATATCTGATATTTAATTGAACAGATTTGTCCAGTTTTCTTCTCAGGCCTCTGTGCCAGGATTTGACTCTTCATCAAAGTAAATTCTAATCTCAGATTTGCAAAGTTACTAGTAAAGTCACACCTGTGTTAAAATGGAAGAAACCAGAGAGTTGTTTGGAGAGCGTAGGAGAAGTTTGGTCAAGAGTGTAAAATATATGGCAGTGTAATCAAAAAGTCAGAAGATAATAAATCTGGGTGATAACTTGGGCGTTGTGCTCTAGATGAATGGTTTGTTGGCTCTGTTCTTCCCCACTCTCCAGACTGCTAGTCCTCCTAAATACAACATGCACTCCCCTGGCTTTTGGTTCAGTGCACGTTCACTGATACAGTGGATCAATCAGCTTAATGTATCTGAAAGGACCTCAAAGTCTGGTATGTTTGAGTTCTGCATTCAGAAGCAGCCTTGGTTTACGCTCTGCACATAAACTCATGGCAAAACCTGGAATGAGAATCCTTTCTTTCCTTTATCTTTGGTGTGTATTCTCTGAAAAGTATTTCAGCCTTTCTGTGGAGATTTACTGCTGGCTTGATAGATGTTACTCCACTAAAAATCCTGCAGCGAAAATTGGCAGCTTAATGCCTCTGTCAGGCTTGTGTTTCAGTCTGTCAGGCTTGTGTTTCAGTCTGTCAGGCTGCTGCTCGCTTTCTCCATTGCTCTCTTGCCTGGCTTGTCTGTGATCTGAGATTCTCTTAAGCTCTGTTGATTGAACCTGCAGAAAAGCAGTGATCTTTTGATTTTTTATGTATTTATAAAACTATTGTCTGTCTAGAAAACAATCTATATAAATAGTAAGAAGTGTGCCTGTGCATGACTATACACATATAGACGTGTATCTGAGAGATCGATCACCTTTAAGCCGTGGTACATTAGTATTCTTTTCCATATCCTCTCATTACAAATTGCTGTAAAGAAGAACTTGCTTAGAGGAAGGCTTGCACAAACCTTGTGGTAACATAAGTAGCCTTTAAATTTGGTGAAGAACCATCTCGATGCTTGCCTAAAAGACAAATTTGTCTTTTCATTGCAAGGGTCAGCTTTGCAAACATAAGAAAATGTAAACAACAGGGTGGAAAGGAATAATGTTTTTCTCGCCTTCTGGATAGGAGACAAGTTAATGATGAGACAGAGATTCAAACTCTTTTATTTCTCAGGCACTTTATTTTGCTCAATGCTAACATATATATATGTATATCAGTTTTCAAGGACAGATCTGATCTAATGCCTGAAATTTGCTCAGGGAAGTTGTGGCTTTCCCCTCCCTGAAAGTGTTAAAGGCCAAGTTAGATGGAGTGCTGAGCAGCCTGATCTGGTGGGACATGTCCCTGCCCGTGGCAGAAGGGCTGGAACTGGATGATCTTTAGGGTCCCTTCCAACCCATGATCTTAACAGGCAAGTGTGCTGGATGGACAATTTAGTCACACTTCTGAGGGGCTGACAGGGAAGGCAATTTCCTCTTTGATTTTTGTTGTATCTTCCAGAAGGAATGCAGCATGTTATTCACTGTTTATCCCTGTGCTGGTGCCTAGAAAATAAACAAAGCAAGTTGAAGCCAAGTTACTTGGGAAACTTCTCAGGCACACACAACTTAGTACCCTGCTAATTTTGCAAGTATTGCATACAGGTCAGTGACACAAAGCAGTAGGTAACTGTCAGGTCTGAAATGGGTGATCCTAGGATACGTGAACCATCTGTTCACATCTGTCTATCCACATCTGTCTGTCCTCTAACTGACAAGGCAAAGCTCCCACTGCATTCTTACCCCACTCTTCCTGGTTGTGGATGTAGATCTGACCATTACTGTATGATCAGGGCAGAGGGTTTGGTTCATTGTCGTGCCCTGGCTGCCATGATCAAGTGTGGGGCTGCTCATCCCATCCCCCTGACAGTGCTCATCACAGGCTTTGAACATCTTATTATCCACCTGCTGGTTCTTAGCCCTCCTTCGCGCTGCCCTTGTAACTCCTCTTCTAGATCCCGGTTTCCTTTTCACTAAAACGCCTGCCCTTTGTTAATTTTTCACAGTTGTTTCCAGTCTTCATACACATGTAACCAGACTTTGTATTTCTTATGCTGTGACCTAGTTAATTGCAGCCTCGTTACTCATACAGACCTCAGTATTCTTTTTGGTGGTAGAGTTTGAGCAAAATCCAGCCATCCCTTTCTGAGCTTTCTGTAACTACTTCTGTAAGCTTCTGAGCTTTCTGATCCTGCCATGCAGATTTCAGAACAAAAGCTGCAGTTTCCTCTCTTCAACTCGAGGGTCATTATTAGTTTAGTCGTCATCCTTCTTCCTTCTAGGATCTTGAACTACCTTTTCTCATTGTGCAGCCAAGCCTGCTATTGACCTTCACTCACCTTAGAAGTTAAATATACTTGCATATACATGAGTAGCAGCTCCAGCAGAGTACCTCTCAGAGCTGGCTGATCCAGCTCACTCGGAGAAATGATCTTTCATGCACTCTAGAAGTCTCTGTTGTGTGTGCTCTGCTGTGTTGCCCTTTAGGCAGATGTCAGGGTGGCTCAGGTACCCAGGGCCTGCAGTTGAAATGTGGAGGCCTCTTTTATAAAGAAGACTACATCTTAGTCTTCTAAGTGGTTGGATTCCAACCGTGACAATCCTTTTTGTTGGCCTTCCCTTTAATCCTGACCCATGAAATCTTGATTAGCTTGGCTCTCATTATAGTAGGGCACCATGCATTTTTGCTCCTTAATGTGGAGGACTAAAGCTGGCTAGTCAAATAAATTACTCGTAAAAGCTGTTCCTCTGTTCATTTTAGTTGTTAATCAGACCATTGGGAAAGCCTGTTAATTCAGATTTGTGTCACTTCAGTTGATTTGATTTCTCTTCTTTTCAAATGGTGTCTCATCCTCTCTTCTGAAAACATTTGAAATGTTAGATGTACATGTAACATATCAAGGCAAGTAATACACATCTTCTCTTGAAATAGCTTCTGGGTGCATTTAACCTTGTTCAGGCTATTTTAAATCTTTGTCTCAACCTGTTTTACAGTAAAATAAATCACCGTGCTGTGTTTTCATGTGTTCAGATCATTATGAAGAAATTCACTAACAGAATATGTCTTCTAATTAGTAAATGTGGTAAAATAATACTAGAATGAAGCAATAATGTGTGTAAAACCATTGTGCAGCTGATCTGCAAAAGTGACCTCGGATTCATTGCTGGTGGATCATATTTCAAAAAGGACTAGAAATCTTCTAGGTGCAGATTAGGAACTCTTGGGACACTGAAAAAGGAGAAGGTCTTGAATTTCTTTTTTGTTTGTTTTGTGTAAGGACAGATGTTACTCTGAGTTTCTAAGGTTCTGTCTTTCAAGTGTGGAGAGGTGCCCAGCTTTTCACCCAGTCCAAGCAGAGGCATAGTGAAGTTACTGTGTTAATGTAAACATACTCACAATCTTTGTAAAAGCAGAAATAACAACTTTGAAAAGTCAGTATTTTAAGTCTGATACATCATTAATTTCAATTAAATTTTAACAATGTTTACTAATGCTTGATTTTCCTTGTTGAATAAAGGAAACCTTGTGCAAACAGAAGTGGTATTCCTCTTACAGCCACGTGTTGTCTGTTATTTTTGAGTTTTACTCTTTGAACTTATTTTCTGAAAATGATTGTCATCTTGCTTTGAGTTCATTGTAGGTAATTTGTTCAGTAACTTCTGTGCATTCCCTGATCAATGTTAGGGAATGATGATGTCTGGCCACATCAGTTTCAGTTGATGAATAGAACTGTCAGCCTTACTTTCATTTATAGTAGCAAAATAATCTGTTACTTTCAATATTGCTTTTAGAAGCTGATTTAAGATGTCTTTCTGTAAGATGTTGCTCCTGAGAAGTCACTGCCTTTCACACCAAAGTATGAAACAGATTGCTGAATTTGTGTTGTCATGTTTAGGTTACCATAGTCGGAGGACTGTGTTGTGGTACTAGCATGTTTTTTGTGTTCTGTATTAGAACTTACGAAATCTCGCTAAATAACTTACCTGCTTTTTCTCTGTCTTTGACAAAACCTTGCATGTTTCTTATTTCAGAAGAGTGTGTGACTGTTTACACTAGAATCAAAGATCAGATGTAACTTGAGTCTGAGTAGGATTGTGGTCTGAGTGACATCTAATGAAATAATGAAAACTAGTATTGTCCTTTCTAGTTGATGGACAGAAAAACTGGTTTGTATATTCAGTTATTTTAGTTTGACTGAACTCTAGATTTGGCAGATAATTAAGGAATACGTTCTAAAGGAACTGTCAAATCCAAAACATGAAGAAACTTTTAGCAGTAGTAGAATGTGATTGTCCCAAATTGTTCTCTGTTTGGAATATGCTATAGAAACAATTCTGCCCTTTCTTTAAGCAGTTACATAATTGAAAGTGTTTGTGAACTGTTTGTACACGATTTTGGTTAAGATTATCTAGAATCACTCTCTTAGGAAGTTCAACCTTAACACCTTCCCTTTCCCCCAGGGCTGAGGGCTGTGTTCTTTTAGTTCAGATGTCACTTGATTATGATAGCGCTGGTCTTTTTTGGTAGGATTGCTAAGCAGTGTAGAAAAATTGGCCTACAGAAACTGATAATTAAGTTTACGCAGTCATTAAAGAAAAGCATCGATGCAGAACAGCAGTATGGTGGGTGAGATTTCATGTTTGGAGGAAAAAAAGCTGTTCTGAGGTCTCTTCCACATCCTGATCTGCTCTTCTCGACTTGTATTTCTTAGCATTTCCTATGGATAGCAGTTCTTCGCCTTGTCAAACTTTTTGTCTGCAGCCATGATCCTGATCTTTGATACTAACTCTGGAGACATAGAAGAGACGCTGTGATAAAATTGGAGTTTGCAGCCCTCTGTACATTGTGTGTTTGTCTGTCTGCATGCGGAGGAGAAACGAAGACAAATTTTGTAGTTGCCACACAGTACTACTGCTTACAGTACTTTGTCAACAGTTGATGACAATTCTTTGTGTTGACTAATGTGGTGAAATCTGGAAAAGCAGAAGAGTGTTTCTTTTATTAAGGGTGTTTATAGTACTCTGATCCCCTTGCCAAAGAGTTTCACATTCTTTGATGTTGCAGCAATCTCTGTGTTTCACTGTGCCTGATGTTAATGCCCAATTCCAGATCTGAATCTCTTCCAGCTGCTGCAGTGAAGCATTATATCTGCTTTGTTTGGGTATTTTTGTTTGAATTAGTCAGTAGGTCAAATTTAGCACACAATTTCATTGCAAAGGTAGTGTTAACTGTCAAACACTGAAACAAGTTTAAACTTGCTGGTTGCTCTAATTTTTATTCCCAAATGTATTGTATTCTCTCAGCAGTGCGTTGTCAGTAAGTGTGAAAAATACACCTGATAAAAACCTACTTTGACTTTTGTTTTGGTAAAACTGTATTTGTTGTATTAGTGCTGTTACTTTCTTGTAGAAGAACAGTATTGGTTTATCAGAAATACTCAGACAGAATTAGCTATACATTGAGAGTAACGCTTTATGTATTGAAAGACTTGTTCCTCATCCTGACTGTGTGGGCTGCTTTTTGGGTGTGTGTCTGCTTTTCAGTGCTTTAATCTGTGGCCAGTACCAATACTGCCCCATTTAACCATGGATGTGGTGACGTTTGAGGTTTTGTTCTTTGGTTTTTTTTTAATGTTGTTTAACCAAGGTGCCTCTCCTGTGTCTCTGTCCCATTAGCTACTATTAACAGTTTAAGGCTTTCCAGTCCACTTTTGCTGTTCTGCGGTTCTGTTTGGATGCTTCACGGACTGTTTGTAATGTCATTTCCACCAGGGAGCATAGATTTGATTTTTCTTCTGTGACGTAAGTCAGGTTTGTTTATGCATAGTTGTATGGTGAGGGGAGCACATAAGGCTGTCTACTTGAAGTGAGCAGCACTGAGGGGAGACAAAGTGTGTAACGAAGCATAATCTGAATCAAAAGAGACTGACCTTTTATATGTGTGTGTGCACACATGTGTATATGTAGCTATTTGATTGGTTAAATATGCCTTTGCTAAGTGTATGTATGAGCCATGAGCATTTCAAACACTATAATTTCTGTATTGTATGTTTTAAAATGTTGCTGTGGTCACCATATGTGCCTCGCACAGGACTGGTGCTCCCTGACATTCATTATTCACCTAATGAGAAGGCTAATGAGGTCTAAAAGAGACTTAAATATTACTTGTTTTGAATTTGTATCCGACAGAGTCAGGTGTAATAATAGTGGGCATATATGAAGTTTACTGAAGTCAAATGGTCTGTTGGAGGCAGAGTACCTGTTGTCATGCAGTGGTCTCTGGTATTGTTGCTATTCAGTATTTTTGCTTTTTGGCTAATATTTGTCCCTTCATGTATAGAGTATTAGTATAAGTTTGAATTTTAATGAGTAAATTGGTAAAAGCAATACTTGATACTATTTTTGGCACTGCTAGTTATGTATGTAATCAATGTAAATCCTTGCTGTAGAGGCATGCAGGCAGGTGAGATTTCCTTCAAGGGAGAAATGTTTCTCCCTTAGCTTGTTCTACAATTAGTCATTTATCTGTACTGTGTTTGTTCTTCTAATCTTTCTGTCACCACAAGATGATGGGGATAATGTTCTGGGTGCATGTCTAGCAGTGAAGGATGCTGACAGAGGTCAGTGCTGTCTCAGTCCTTGATGTGACATCTACAATTCCATTACACTGGTATTTCTGTCACCATGTTTTACTATGAATGATAGACAGTTTGCTCTTGCTACAGCTTTTCAGGTTCGTTTTTTGCTTTCTTTCCTGAAAGGATTTGGTATTTTTCTTGGGAGTCTCAGTTATTTCATCTTCCAGTGTTCACTTGTGTTTTTCAAGTTAGATTGTCCTGTTGTAGGATAAATATTGTTTTGTAAATATGTTGGTCAAAATGTATCAATCACTTGAGCCATTGATGAGGGCTTCCAATTTAGTCAGCTTCTGTGTATCTACCTTAATTTATTTGTTTAACTCCATGCTCTAGATCCCTTGGTCTTGCAATGGCACCTCGTGTGAGATTTCTTCAAAAAGCACAGAAACAGCTGTGTGCAAATGAGGCAGCGGATGGGATGAATCACTTGAAGGAGACAGAGCTAAATAAAAATACCGTCTCCATGATGAGCAATGAAGGAGTGGAGAAATGGGGAACTAATTTCAGTGGAAAGGCATCTGCTAACAAAACAAAGGCAAAGGAGAGAAGGAAAGAAACTGCGGAATGTCCTGCTTCCAATGAGGCTGCTTCCAATGAGGAGAGTGGTGAGTCTGAGGATGACTCGACAGAGGTAATTGAGGAGGAGGAGGAGGAAAAAGAAGTTACTCTATCAAGCAAGGTTCCAAACCCAGACTCCATGCAGTTCTTTGAAGATAATGATGATGATGACGATGATGGTACTAAAGATCTTGATTTACTGACAGTGAAAAGACGGAATGTTTTTGGTATTGACGCTCAAGATAATCCAGCACCGGTAAGTTCACTTTATGGTATGACTCTCACTGATTGTATATTGGACATACTCCAAGTAAGGAAGAGGAATTTCTGCTTTCAGTCATATTCATTGTCCTTGTGTGTCAGAGGTCAGAACTGCTCTCAGAGATAAGTGGTGCGGCTTACGCTTTCATCATTTTATATTAGTAGTGGAAGGTAATGTTATTTGCATAACAAATATGCTTGTAGTTGCTTTAATTTATGAATAACATGATTTGAATACCTGGGAAATTTTGACTATCTTAATCCTTATCACTTACCAATACCTCTCTGCTTGTACCTCTCTAATACAGCTGCCACTTTCAGTCATAATTTTCATGCTGTACTGCAGTTTATGGCACTGGGAACCAAACTGCAATACGTGATGAGCCACTTCCCGATACAAATTGTAACAAATGATCATTACAGTGAAGTAAAACCATGATTTTTATGTTCAGCAGGACCTTTGCTATTAGAAATAGAGCCAGTATCAGAGAAAGCGAGTGAGTGTGTGCTTGCAGTTCTTGTAAAGCATGATTATAAAGGCTTATTAAAAGTATTCATGTAGAACTTTTGTTTCTGTGGTGAGTAGCTTTATATTTGAAGATTTCTCTGGGCCTGGTGTTCTGAGAAATGTTGCTTTCATTTAATCTTGAATACAGTGTTATAGTAAGAGTGGTTTGGGGTTTTTTTATTATTTCTATAAAGCTGATTTCGTATGTACATATTGTGATTTCTTTTGTGTGTATATTGTTTACTGTCTAGCAACTGTATCTCTGTAGTAAAGAGATCCAACTGAAATAGCCATCTGCTTCAGCAAGATGTTTTTCTGAACTTATATGCATGCAAGAGGAGCCTCCTGTTAAGCAGAGTATTTATTTTTTCAACTGACATTTTAAATCTTTCTTTTTCTGTGCTGTTATTTAACAGCCCAGGGCAGTTGTCATGAACTTATGCTAATCAGCCCACTAGCTGCTTTTCTGAGCAGCATCTTTCCTTTAGTATTTAGTGAAGTGTTATAAAATAGTTTTATCAGCTAACTTTGTTGAAGAGGAGCAGTTGAACAGTAACCTAAACACTGCCTGCGCTCTCATTTCTCTGGCAAGGAGGTTGTCCCAGGTTGCTGTCTTGTCCCAGAACTATGGGAGGAGGATGCTCCTGGAATTACTCTTCTATTACTGTTATTCTGAGCCACCCTGGTACTGCCAATGCCTGGCAGTGGCTTGCATGCATTAATAAATTTCAGTTTCATGTTGAAAAGATATTGTTGCTTTAAAAGCAAAGGGGAGTGGCAGTTTTCTGCCTTAGTTAAGGAATGTTGTTCTCACAGCTTTCATAGTGCTCACATGATTTTCCATGCTGAAATACACAGCCAATTTCATGTTGCTTTTATATGTTGGAGGGTGAATTTGGAAGTTTTGTTCAGGGAACGGTAAAAGGAGAAACTTTAATGCAAAAGAATGAACAAAAGAAATGTAATGAAAAGTGCTGGTGTTTTACAAAGTAACGTGGAACCTTGCTGGATAACCTTTTAACAGTTTTCCACCATTAAACATTTATAGATTAGTTTTTGCTCAGACAAGTCAGACATTATTGTGAGTCACTGTTGATAAACTGCATTAAGGATTAGTGGTTTGTACTTGGTGTACAAGTGTGGGATACCTCGTATCATCTGAAACCTCTTGTACGTGGGAGCATAATAATGAAATATTTTCTTATTTTTCTAAGAAGCTGTGAACAAAAAAATCACAAGTTTCAAGATCTGTATAATTATGAACTTTAATATCACTTAAATAATCTCTTATGGAAATGCCTGCAGTAGCACAATATGTAATTTTTAGAAAGCAGAAATATAGAGCATACTGTGCCTAACTGTGGGAACTGGTCTTGATTGATGCATGCACTGGTCTGGTGTTTATTAACTTATCCTATTGTGAAAATGTCTGATAAATTGTGGAATTCTTAAAATATAAGGATTCTGTTTTTAGCAGGAATAGGAAAATAATGGTTTCTATCACTAATCATGTATAGTCTTTTAATGATTTGGTATACAAGTATACGTAATAGAAGTTTCATGGAAAGATTCAAGCATTGTGCATCTTGTATTTCATATGTATACCTTAGCACCACTTTTTGTGGATTTAAAAACATTGATAACTTGCAAAACATTTTATATTTTTTGCCCATTTGTTTGTTTTCTGGATAAAAGTTTTGAAATTATTATTACTGCATTAAGGCAGATAAGTTCATCTCTGAAAAAACATAAAGAACTGATTCTTCAGGGGCTGAGCAGCATGAATGCAGTTTTCCTCTTGCTGAGTGTTGGAGTGTCCTCCTAGGGAGGAGGTTGGAACTAGTTTGACTGCAGTTCACTGGATCATTGCTGCATTTCTAGAATGAGGCAATTAATGTTATCAACGCTGCAGAAAGTCTAGGAGTGTGAACACACTGTTTACTTGGCTAGATCAGTTAGGGCTTCTTTAGAAGTCTGTTCTTTGTGCTGAATAAGGTAGGATTCCTGTGGAATCCTCTGTACGTGATTATCTAATTGGGATATTATAACTATATCCAACAAGGTTGAATTCAGGTTGCGTTTATGCTTTTAGTATGTGTGATTGATTTTGCAATTTCACTATTCTTATATTATGCTTCATGTTGCCAGCAAACCAGTCCTGCTGCGATATGCTGAGCTTCAGGATGTTTTTATAAATGGAGATATTGCATTCGGTTTCAGTTTTTGAAATAGCCTCGTGCTCCTCTTTGCCTAGCTCTTTTGTTCTCTGTTGCAGAAGGATGGATGAGCCCAGTCCCAGCCTAGGATCAAAAGTCAGGGACACGTCTC
>JAUNZM010002813.1:0-20215 GCA_033459285.1 Clamator glandarius
GAGTCCCCCCCAGCCCCCCCAGCCCCCCCCGGCCCCCCAAGTGCCCCCCCGGCCCCCCAAGTGCCCCCGTTCTCCCCGCAGGGGGTCGATCTCCGCGAGTTCTCGGGGCGGGTGGAGCTGGAGCTGCAGGCGCTGGAGCGAGCGGCCGTGCTCGACTGTATCCGCCGGCCCCGCAAGGGCCCCCGGGTCCCCCCTGTCCCCTCCTGTCCCCTCCTGTCCCCTCCTGTCCCTCCCGTCCCCTCCTGTCCCCCCCCTGTCCCCTCCTGTCCCTCCCGTCCCCTCCTGTCCCCCCCCTGTCCCCTCCTGTCCCCTCCTGTCCCTCCCGTCCCCTCCTGTCCCCCCCCTGTCCCCTCCTGTCCCCTCCTGTCCCCTCCTGTCCCTCCCGTCCCCTCCTGTCCCCCCCTGTCCCCTCTGTGTCTCCCCCTGTCCCCTCCTGTCCCCCTCCTGTCCTCTCCTGTCCCTCTCCCATCCCCCCCTGTCCCCTCCTGTCCCCCCCCCGTCCTCTCCTGTCCCCCCCGTGTCCCCCCCTGTCCCCCCTGTCCCCTCCTGTCCCCTCCCGTCCCCTCCTGTCCCCCCCTGTCCCCTCCTGTCCCCCTCCTGTCCCTCCCGTCCCCTCCTGTCCCCCCTGTCCCCTCTGTGTCTCCCCCTGTCCCCTCCTTCCCCCCCCGTCCTCTCCTGTCCCCCCCGTGTCCCCCCCTGTCCCCCCTGTCCCCTCCTGTCCCCTCCCGTCCCCTCCTGTCCCCCCTGTCCCCTCTGTGTCTCCCCCTGTCCCCTCCTGTCCCCCTCCCGTCCTCTCCTGTCCCTCTCCCATCCCCCCCTGTCCCCTCCTGTCCCCCCCCCGTCCTCTCCTGTCCCCCCCGTGTCCCCCCCTGTCCCCTCCCGTCCCCTCCCGTCCCCTCCTGTCCCCCCCCGTCCCCTCCCGTCCCCCCCGTGTCCCCCCCTGTCCCCCCTGTCCCCTCCCGTCCCCTCCCATCCCCTCCTGTCCCCCCCTGTCCCCTCCTGTCCCCCCCCGTCCCCCCCGTCCCCTCCTCTCCCCCCCTGTCCCCCCCTGTCCCCTCTGTGTTCCTTCCTGTCCCCTTTGTGTCCCCCTCCTGTCCCCCCTGTCCCCTCTGTGTCCCCCCCCTGTCCCTGCCCCCTGGGTGTCCCCTGGTGTCCCCACGCTGCCCCTGTCCCCTGGGTGTCCCCTGGGTGTCCCCTGGTGTCCCCACGCTGCCCCTGTCCCCTGGGTGTCCCCTGGGTGTCCCCTGGTGTCCCCACGCTGTCCCTGTCCCCTGGGTGTCCCCTGGGTGTCCCCTGGTGTCCCCACGCTGTCCCTGTTCCCTGGGTGTCCCCTGGGTGTCCCCACGCTGTCCCCTGGTGTCCCCACGCTGCCCCTGTCCCCTGGGTGTCCCCTGGGTGTCCCCTGGTGTCCCCACGCTGTCCTTGTCCCCTGGGTGTCCCCTGGGTGTCTCCTGGTGTCCCCACGCTGTCCCTGTCCCCTGGGTGTCCCCTGGGTGTCCCCTGGGTGTCTCCTGGTGTCCCCACGCTGTCCCTGTCCCCTGGGTGTCCCCTGGGTGTCCCCTGGGTGTCCCCTGGTGTCCCCACGCTGCCCCTGTCCCCTGGGTGTCCCCTGGTGTCCCCACGCTGTCCCTGTTCCCTGGGTGTCCCCTGGGTGTCCCCACGCTGTCCCCTGGTGTCCCCACGCTGCCCCTGTCCCCTGGGTGTCCCCTGGGTGTCCCCTGGGTGTCCCCTGGTGTCCCCACACTGCCCCTGTCCCCTGGGTGTCCCCTGGGTGTCCCCTGGGTGTCCCCTGGTGTCCCCTGGTGTCCCCACACTGCCCCTGTCCCCTGGGTGTCCCCTGGGTGTCCCCTGGGTGTCCCCTGGTGTCCCTTAGCGTCCCCTCAGACGTCCGCGAGAGCGAGGACATCGCGGCGCTGCACACGCAGATCGCGGCCTGTGACGCCATCCTGCAGGTCAGACGCGTCCCCAACGCGTCCCCAACGCGTCCCCAACGCGTCCCCGACCTCCCCGACCCCCCCCCCCCCCCCCCCGTGTCCCCAGAGCGTCCCCTCCGTCTCTTCACGTGTCCCCAAGGTGCTGCTCTGTCCTCCCCCCCCACCCCGGGTCCCTCTCTCTGTCCCTGGGGTGTCTTGGTGTCCCCAAGGTGTCCCCAGAGTGTCCCCGAGGCCATCCCTCTGTCCCCAAGGTGTCCTCGTGTCCCTCCCAGTGTCCCCAAGGTGTCCCCGTATCCATCCCTCTATCCCCACATGTCCCCAGGGTGTCCTCATGTGTCCCTAAGGTGTCCCCAAGGTGTCCCCATGTCCCTCCCTGTGCCCCCAGAGTGTCCCCAAGGCCATCCCTCTGTCCCCAAGGTGTCCCCGTGTCCCTACCTCTGTCCCCAGAGTGTCCCCACGTGTCCCCAAGGCCATCCCTCTGTCCCCAACGTGTCCCCGACCTCCCCGCTCCCCCCACCCCGTGTCCCCAGAGCGTCCCCTCCGTCTCTTCACGTGTCCCCAAGGTGCTGCTCTGTCCCCCCCCCCCATGTCCCTCTCTCTGTCCCTGGGGTGTCTTCGTGTCCCCAAGGTGTCCCCAGAGTGTCCCCGAGGCCATCCTTCTGTCCCCAAGGTGTCCCCGTGTCCCTCCCTGTGTCCCCAAGGTGTCCCCAAGGTGTTCCCACGTGTCTCCAAGGCCATCCCTCTGTCCCCAAGTTGTCCCCGTGTCCCTCCCTGTGTCCCCAAGGTGTCCCCAAAGTGTCCCCGTGTTCCTTCCTCTGTCCCCACGGTGTCCCCGTATCCATCCCCCTATCCCCCCGTGTCCCCAAGGTGTCCTCCCGTGTCCCCAAGGCGTCTTCGTGTCCCTCCCTGTGTCCCCAGAGTGTCCCCACGTGTCCCCGAGGCCATCCCTCTCTCCCCAAGGTGTCCCCATGTCCCTTCCTCTGTCCCCATATCCACCCCCCTGTCCCCAAGGTGTCCCCATGTCCCTCCCTGTGTCCCCAAGGCCATCCCTCTGTCCCCAAGGTGTCCCCGTGTCCCTCCCCGTGTCCCCAAGGTGTCCCCGTATCCATCCCCCTATCCCCCCGTGTCCCCAAGGTGTCCTCCTGTGTTCCTAAGGTGTCCCCAAGGTGTCTTCGTGTCCCTTCCTGTGTCCCCAGAGTGTCCCCACGTGTCCCGGAGGCCATCCCTCTCTCCCCAAGGTGTCCCCATGTCCCTCCCGGTGTCCCCACGTGTCCCCGAGGCCATCCCTCTGTCCCCAAGGTGTCCCCATGTCCCTCCCTGTGTCCCCATGTGTCCCCGAGGCCATCCCTCTGTCCCCAAGATGTCCCAATGTCCCTCCCTGTGTCCCCACGTGTCCCCAAGGCCATCCCTCTGTCCCCCCCCTGTGTCCCCGTGTCCCTCCCTGTGTCCCCGAGGTGTCCCCAAGGCCATCCCTCTGTCCTCAAGGTGTCCCCATGTCCCTCCCTGTGTCCCCAGAGTGTCCCCAAGGCCATCCCTCTGTCCCCAAGGTGTCCCCGTGTCCCTCCCTGTGTCCCCAAGGTGTCCCCACGGTGTCCCCGTATCCATCCCCCTATCCCCCCGTGTCCCCAAGGTATCCTCCTGTGTCCCCAAGGTGTCCTCCTGTGTCCCTAAGGTGTCCCCAAGGCGTCTTCGTGTTCCTCCCTGTGTCCCCAGAGTGTCCCCACGTGTCCCCGAGGCCATCCCTCTCTCCCCAAGGTGTCCCAACGTCCCTCCCTGTGTCCCCACGTGTCCCCAAGGCCATCCCTCTGTCCCCCCCTGTGTCCCCGTGTCCATCCCTCTGTCCCCAAAGTGTCCCCAAGGTGTCCCCGTATCCATCCCCCTACCCCCCCGTGTCCCCAGGGTGTCCTCCTGTGTCCCTAAGGTGTCCCCAAGGCGTCTTCATGTCCCTCCCTGTGTCCCCAGAGTGTCCCCATGTGTCCCTGAGGCCATCCCTCTGTCCCCAAGGTGTCCCCATATCCCTCCCGGTGTCCCCAAGGTGTCCCCAAGGTGTTCCCGTATCCATCCCCCTATCCCCACATGTCCCCAAGGTGTCCTCCTGTGTTCCTAAGGTGTCCCCAAGGTGTCCCCGTGTCCCTCCCTCTGTCCCCAGAGTGTCCCCATGTGTCCCCGAGGCCATCCCGCTGTCCCCAAGGTGTCCCCATGTCCCTCCCTGTGTCCCCAGAGTGTCCCCAAGGCCATCCCTCTGTCCCCAAGGTATCCCCGTGTCCCTCCCTGTGTCCCCAAGGTGTCCCCAAGGTGTCCCCGTATCCATCCCCCTATCCCCCCGTGTCCCCAAGGTGTCCTCCTGTGTCCCTGAGGTGTCCCCAAGGTGTCTTCATGTCCCTCCCTGTGTCCCCAGAGTGTCCCCGAGGCCATCCCTCTGTCCCCGAGGTGTCCCCGTGTCCCTCCCTGTGTCCCCAGAGTGTCCCCACATGTCCCTGTGTCCCCCCCTGTGTCCCCGAGGTGTCCCCAAGGTGTCCCCGTATCCATCCCCCTACCCCCCCGTGTCCCCAAAGTGTCCTCGTGTGTCCCTAAGGTGTCCCCAAGGTGTCTTCATGTCCCTCCCTGTGTCCCTAGAGTGTCCCCATGTGTCCCCAAGGCCATCCCTCTGTCCCCAAGGTGTCCCCGTGTCCCTCCCGGTGTCCCCGAGGTGTCCCCGTATCTATTCCCGTGTCCCTCAAGTGTTCTGTGTCCTCTCCTTGTGTCCCCAAGGGGTCCCCAAGTCTTTTCTGTGCGTCCCTTAATGTCCCTCGTGTCCCCTCACTCTTCTGTCCCTTCACTATTTCCAGCCTCCCTGGTGTCTCCCTGTCCCCTCCTGGTGTCCCTTGTCCCCTGTCCCCTCCTGGTGTCCCCTTGATGTCCCCTTGGTGTCCCCTTGCTGTCCCCTCGCTGTCCCCTCAGCGGGTGCAGCAGCTCCTGGGCTCCTTCCAGAGCCACCTGAGCCACATCAGCTCCCAGATCCCCGTGTCCCCTCCTAGTGTCCCATGTCCCCTGATGTCCCCCTGTCCCCCTGGTGTCCCCTTGGTGTCCTCCTGATGTCCCCTTGGTGTCCCCTGATGTCCCCCGATGTCCCCTCAGCGGGTGCAGCAGCTCCTGGGCTCCTTCAGAGCCACCTGAGCAGCGTCAGCTCCGAGATCCCCGTGTCCCCTCCTAGTGTCCCATGTCCCCCTGTCCCCTTGGTGTCCCCTTAGTGTCCCCTGATGTCCCTCGCTGTCCCCTCAGCGCATGGAGCAGATGTTGGGCTCCTTCCAGAGCCACCTGAGCAGCATCAGCTCCCAGATCCCCATGTCCCCTCCTAGTGTCCCATGTCCCCTGATGTCCCCCTGTCCCCTTGGTGTCCCCTGATGTCCCCCCGCTGTCCCCTCAGCGGGTGCAGCAGCTCCTGGGCTCCTTCCAGAGCCACCTGAGCAGCATCAGCTCCCAGATCCCCGTGTCCCCTCCTAGTGTCCCATGTCCCCTGATGTCCCCCTGTCCCCTGATGTCCCCTTGGTGTCCCCCGATGTCCCCTCGCTGTCCCCTCAGTGGGTGCAGCAGCTCCTGGGCTCCTTCCAGAGCCACCTGAGCCGCATCAGCTCCCAGATCCCCGTGTCCCCTCCTAGTGTCCCATGTCCCCTGATGTCCCCCTGTCCCCTGATGTCCCCTTGGTGTCCCCCGATGTCCCCTCGCTGTCCCCTCAGTGGGTGCAGCAGCTCCTGGGCTCCTTCCAGAGCCACCTGAGCAGCATCAGCTCCGAGATCCCCGTGTCCCCTCCTAGTGTCCCATGTCCCCTGATGTCCCCCTGTCCCCTGATGTCCCCTTGGTGTCCCCCGATGTCCCCTCGCTGTCCCCTCAGTGGGTGCAGCAGCTCCTGGGCTCCTTCCAGAGCCACCTGAGCCACATCAGCTCCGAGATCCCCGTGTCCCCTCCTAGTGTCCCATGTCCCCTTGATGTCCCCTTGGTGTCCCCTTGGTGTCCCTCGCTGTCCCCTCAGCGCATGCAGCAGCTCCTGGGCTCCTTCCAGAGCCACCTGAGCAGCATCAGCTCCCAGATCCCCGTGTCCCCTCCTAGTGTCCCATGTCCCCTGATGTCCCCCTGTCCCCTTGGTGTCCCCTGATGTCCCCTTGATGTCCCCTTGGTGTCCCCTTGGTGTCCCCTGATGTCCCCTCGCTGTCCCCTCAGCGGGTGCAGCAGCTCCTGGGCTCCTTCCAGAGCGACCTGAGCAGCATCAGCTCCCAGATCCCCGTGTCCCCTCCTAGTGTCCCATGTCCCCTGATGTCCCCCTGTCCCCTTGGTGTCCCCTGATGTCCCCTCGCTGTCCCCTCAGCGGGTGCAGCAGCTCCTGGGCTCCTTCCAGAGCCACCTGAGCAGCATCAGCTCCGAGATCCCCGTGTCCCCTCCTAGTGTCCCATGTCCCCCTGTCCCCTTGGTGTCCCCCTGTCCCCTTGGTGTCCCCTGATGTCCCTCGCTGTCCCCTCAGCGGGTGCAGCAGCTCCTGGGCTCCTTCAGAGCCACCTGAGCAGCATCAGCTCCCAGATCCCCGTGTCCCCTCCTAGTGTCCCATGTCCCCTGATGTCCCCCTGTCCCCTTGATGTCCCCTTGGTGTCCCCTGATGTCCCCTCAGCGCATGGAGCAGATGTTGGGCTCCTTCCAGAGCGACCTGAGCAGCATCAGCTCCGAGATCCCCGTGTCCCCTCCTAGTGTCCCATGTCCCCATGTCCCCTTGGTGTCCCCCTGATGTTCCCTTGGTGTCCCTTGATGTCCCCTCGCTGTCCCCTCAGCACATGGAGCAGATGTTGGGCTCCTTCCAGAGCCACCTGAGCAGCATCAGCTCCCAGATCCCCATGTCCCCTCCTAGTGTCCCATGTCCCCTGATGTTCCCTTGTCCCCCTGGTGTCCCCCTGTCCCCCTGATGTCCCCTTGGTGTCCCCCTGTCCCCTTGGTGTCCCTTGATGTCCCCTCGCTGTCCCCTCAGCGCATGGAGCAGCTCCTGGGCTCCTTCCAGAGCGACCTGAGCAGCATCAGCTCCGAGATCCCCGTGTCCCCTCCTAGTGTCCCATGTCCCCCTGTCCCCTTGGTGTCCCCTGATGTCCCCTTGGTGTCCCCTGATGTCCCCTTGGTGTCCTCTGATGTCCCCTCGCTGTCCCCTCAGCGCATGGAGCAGATGTTGGGCTCCTTCCAGAGCGACCTGAGCAGCATCAGCTCCGAGATCCGGACGCTGCAGGAGCACTCGGTGGCCATGACCTTGCGGCTACGGAACCGCCGCGCCGTCCGACGTCACCTGGGCCACCTCCTGGACGAGCTGGTGGTCCCGGCCACCATGATCAGGTGGGACGCGGTCCCCCCGCTCCCCGTCTCCGTCACCTTCCGGGGGGGGCGGTTCCGAGGGGACTCACCCCCCTTCTTTTCTTTCCACCCCCCCCCCCGGCAGCACCATCCTGGAGGTGCCGGTGACGGAGCCCGAATTCCTGGAGCAGCTGCAGGAGCTCAACGGGAAGATCAACTCGGTGAAGGAGCAGGCGTTCCGAGACACCGTGGCCTGCGCCGACGTCCAGCACGTCCTGGAGAAGCTCAAGATTAAGGTGGGGAACCCTCGGAAGCCGGAGGGAACTCCGCCAGGTCCATAGGGACCTCTTCCACATCCATAGAGACCTTCTCCAGGTCCATAGGAACCTTCTCAGATCCATAGAGACCTTCTGCAGATCCTTAGGAACCTCCTCCAGGTCCGTAGGAACCCCCTCCAGGTCCGTAGGAACCTCCTCCAAGTCCATAGGGACCTTCTCCAGATCCATAGGGGCCTCCTCCAGATCCATACGGGCCTCCTCCAGGTCCACAGGAACCTTCTCCAGGTCCATAGGAACCCTCTCAGACCCCCAGGAACTCCTCCCAGATGTGAGGAACCTTCTCCAAGATCCATAGGAACCCTCTCAGACCCCCAGGAACCCCTCCTAGATGTGAGGAACCTTGTCCGAGATCCATAGGAACCCTCTCAGACCCCCAGGAACCCCTCCTAGATGTGAGGAACCTTCTCCAAGATCCATAGGAACCCTCTCAGACCCCCAGGAACCCCTCCCAGATGTGAGGAACCTTCTCCAAGATCCATAGGAACCCTCTCAGATCCCCAGGAACCCCTCCTAGATGTGAGGAACCTTCTCCAGGTCCATAGGAACCATCTCAGACCCCCAGGAACTCCTCCCAGATGTGAGGAACCTTCTCCAAGATCCATAGGAACCCTCTCAGATGCCCAGGAACCCCTCCTAGATGTGAGGAACCTTCTCCGAGATCCATAGGAACCCTCTCAGACCCCCAGGAACCCCTCCTAGATGTGAGGAACCTTCTCCGAGATCCATAGGAACCCTCTCAGACCCCCAGGAACCCCTCCTAGATGTGAGGAACCTTCTCCAAGATCCATAGGAACCCTCTCAGATCCCCAGGAACCCCTCCTAGATGTGAGGAACCTTGTCCGAGATCCATAGGAACCCTCTCAGACCCCCAGGAACCCCTCCTAGATGTGAGGAACCTTCTCCAAGATCCATAGGAACCCTCTCAGACCCCCAGGAACCCCTCCTAGATGTGAGGAACCTTCTCCGAGATCCATAGGAACCCTCTCAGATCCCCAGGAACCCCTCCTAGATGTGAGGAACCTTCTCCAAGATCCATAGGAACCCTCTCAGACCCCCAGGAACCCCTCCTAGATGTGAGGAACCTTCTCCAAGATCCATAGGAACCCTCCCAGATCCCCAGGAACCCCTCCTAGATGTGAGGAACCTTCTCCGAGATCCATAGGAACCCTCTCAGACCCCCAGGAACCCCTCCTAGATGTGAGGAACCTTCTCCAAGATCCATAGGAACCCTCTCAGACCCCCAGGAACCCCTCCTAGATGTGAGGAACCTTCTCCGAGATCCACAGGAACCCTCTCAGATCCCCAGGAACCCCTCCTAGATGTGAGAAACCTTCTCCAAGATCCATAGGAACCCTCTCAGACCCCCAGGAACCCCTCCTAGATGTGAGGAACCTTCTCCAAGATCCATAGGAACCCTCTCAGATGCCCAGGAACCCCTCCTAGATGTGAGGAACCTTCTCCGAGATCCATAGGAACCCTCTCAGACCCCCAGGAACCCCTCCTAGATGTGAGGAACCTTCTCCAAGATCCATAGGAACCCTCTCAGATGCCCAGGAACCCCTCCTAGATGTGAGGAACCTTCTCCAAGATCCATAGGAACCCTCTCAGATGCCCAGGAACCCCTCCTAGATGTGAGGAACCTTCTCCCAGACCCATAGGAACCCTCTCAGACCCCCAGGAACCCCTCCTAGATGTGAGGAACCTTCTCCGAGATCCATAGGAACCCTCTCAGACCCCCAGGAACCCCTCGTAGATGTGAGGAACCTTCTCCGAGATCCATAGGAACCTTCTCAGACCCCCAGGAACCCCTCCCAGATGTGAGGAACCTTCTCCGAGATCCATAGGAACCCTCTCAGATCCCCAGGAACCCCTCGTAGATGTGAGGAACCTTCTCCAAGATCCATAGGAACCCTCTCAGACCCCCAGGAACCCCTCCTAGATGTGAGGAACCTTCTCCGAGATCCATAGGAACCCTCTCAGACCCCCAGGAACCCCTTCTAGATGTGAGGAACCTTCTCCGAGATCCATAGGAACCCTCTCAGACCCCCAGGAACCCCTCCTAGATGTGAGGAACCTTCTCCGAGATCCATAGGAACCCTCTCAGATCCCCAGGAACCCCTCCTAGATGTGAGGAACCTTCTCCGAGATCCATAGGAACCCTCTCAGACCCCCAGGAACCCCTCCTAGATGTGAGGAACCTTCTCCAAGATCCATAGGAACCTTCTCAGATCCCCAGGAACCCCTCCTAGATGTGAGGAACCTTCTCCGAGATCCATAGCAACCCTCTCAGACCCCCAGGAACCCCTCCTAGATGTGAGAAACCTTCTCCAAGACCCATAGGAACCCTCTCAGACCCCCAGGAACCCCTCCTAGATGTGAGGAATCTTCTCCAAGATCCATAGGAACCCTCTCAGATCCCCAGGAACCCCTCGTAGATGTGAGGAACCTTCTCCGAGATCCATAGGAACCCTCTCAGACCCCCAGGAACCCCTCCTAGATGTGAGGAACCTTCTCCGAGATCCATAGGAACCCTCTCAGATCCCCAGGAACCCCTCCTAGATGTGAGGAACCTTCTCCGAGATCCATAGGAACCCTCTCAGACCCCCAGGAACCCCTCCTAGATGTGAGGAACCTTCTCCGAGATCCATAGGAACCCTCTCAGATCCCCAGGAACCCCTCCTAGATGTGAGGAACCTTCTCCAAGATCCATAGGAACCCTCTCAGACCCCCAGGAACCCCTCCTAGATGTGAGGAACCTTCTCCGAGATCCATAGGAACCCTCCCAGATCCCCAGGAACCCCTCCTAGATGTGAGGAACCTTCTCCGAGATCCATAGGAACCCTCTCAGACCCCCAGGAACCCCTCCTAGATGTGAGGAACCTTCTCCGAGATCCATAGGAACCCTCTCAGATCCCCAGGAACCCCTCCTAGATGTGAGGAACCTTCTCCAAGATCCATAGGAACCCTCTCAGACCCCCAGGAACCCCTCCTAGATGTGAGGAACCTTCTCCGAGATCCATAGGAACCCTCTCAGACCCCCAGGAACCCCTCCTAGATGTGAGGAACCTTCTCCAAGATCCATAGGGACCCTCTCAGATCCCCAGGAACCCCTCCCAGATGTGAGGAACCTTCTCCAAGATCCATAGGAACCCTCTCAGATCCCCAGGAACCCCTCCTAGATGTGAGGAACCTTCTCCGAGATCCATAGGAACCCTCTCAGACCCCCAGGAACCCCTCGTAGATGCTCCTCCCCATCCCCACCTCTTTATTCCCAGGCCGTTTCCAAGATCCGCGAGTTCATCCTGCAGAAGATCTCGTCCTTCCGCAAGCCCATGGCCAACTACCAGATCCCTCAGAACGCGCTGCTGAAGCACAGGTGGGGAGGCCGGAGCCGGGAACGAGACCGGGATTGGGGTCTGGAGAACCTCGGGAACCATTCCGGAGGGACCTGGCCGTCTCCGTCTCTTTCCGGAGGTTCTTCTACCAGTTCCTGCTGGGCCACGAGCGGACGGCGGCGCAGGAGCTGCGGGAACACTACGTGGACACCATGAGCAAGATCTACTTCTCCTACTTCAAGTCCTACACCAGCCGCCTCATGAAGATCCAGGTGGGGCCGGCGCGCTCCGATCTGCTCCGATTCCGCTCCGCTTCCATCCTTATCCTGCTCCCTCTGATCTCGCTCCGATTCCACTCCGCTTCCATCCTTATCCTGCTCCCTCTGATCTCGCTCCGATTCCACTCCGCTTCCATCCTTATCCTGCTCCGATTCCCTCTGATCTCACTCCGATTCCACTCCGCTTCCATCCTTATCCTGCTCCCTCTGATCTCACTCCGATTCCACTCCGCTTCCATCCTTATCCCGCTCCCTCTGATCTCACTCCGATTCCACTCCGCTTCCATCCTTATCCTGCTCCCTCTGATCTCACTCCGATTCCACTCCGCTTCCATCCTTATCCCGCTCCCTCTGATCTCACTCCGATTCCACTCCGCTTCCATCCTTATCCCGCTCCCTCTGATCTCACTCCGATTCCACTCCGCTTCCATCCTTATCCCGCTCCCTCTGATCTCACTCCGATTCCACTCCGCTTCCATCCTTATCCTGCTCCCTCTGATCTCACTCCGATTCCACTCCGCTTCCATCCTTATCCCGCTCCCTCTGATCTCACTCCGATTCCACTCCGCTTCCATCCTTATCCCGCTCCCTCTGATCTCACTCCGATTCCACTCCGCTTCCATCCTTATCCCGCTCCCTCTGATCTCACTCCGATTCCACTCCGCTTCCATCCTTATCCTGCTCCCTCTGATCTCACTCCGATTCCACTCCGCTTCCATCCTTATCCTGCTCCCTCTGATCTCACTCCGATTCCACTCCGCTTCCATCCTTATCCCGCTCCCTCTGATCTCACTCCGATTCCACTCCGCTTCCATCCTTATCCTGCTCCCTCTGATCTCACTCCGATTCCACTCCGCTTCCATCCTTATCCCGCTCCCTCTGATCTCGCTCCGATTCCACTCCGCTTCCATCCTTATCCTGCTCCCTCTGATCTCACTCCGATTCCACTCCGCTTCCATCCTTATCCCGCTCCCTCTGATCTCGCTCCGATTCCACTCCGCTTCCATCCTTATCCCGCTCCCTCTGATCTCACTCCGATTCCACTCCGCTTCCATCCGTATCCTGCTCCCTCTGATCTCACTCCGATTCCACTCCGCTTCCATCCTTATCCTGCTCCCTCTGATCTCACTCCGATTCCACTCCGCTTCCATCCTTATCCTGCTCCCTCTGATCTCACTCCGATTCCACTCCGCTTCCATCCTTATCCTGCTCCCTCTGATCTCACTCCGATTCCACTCCGCTTCCATCCTTATCCTGCTCCCTCTGATCTCTCCGATTCCACTCCGCTTCCATCCTTATCCCGCTCCCTCTGATCTCACTCCGATTCCACTCCGCTTCCATCCTTATCCCGCTCCCTCTGATCTCACTCCGATTCCACTCCGCTTCCATCCGTATCCCGCTCCCTCTGATCTCGCTCCGATTCCACTCCGCTTCCATCCTTATCCCGCTCCCTCTGATCTCGCTCCGATTCCACTCCGCTTCCATCCTTATCCCGCTCCCTCTGATCTCACTCCGATTCCACTCCGCTTCCATCCTTATCCCTGCTCCCTCTGATCTCACTCCGATTCCACTCCGCTTCCATCCTTATCCCGCTCCCTCTGATCTCACTCCGATTCCACTCCGCTTCCATCCTTATCCCTGCTCCCTCTGATCTCACTCCGATTCCACTCCGCTTCCATCCTTATCCCGCTCCCTCTGATCTCACTCCGATTCCACTCCGCTTCCATCCTTATCCTGCTCCCTCTGATCTCACTCCGATTCCACTCCGCTTCCATCCTTATCCTGCTCCCTCTGATCTCACTCCGATTCCACTCCGCTTCCATCCTTATCCCGCTCCCTCTGATCTCACTCCGATTCCACTCCGCTTCCATCCTTATCCTGCTCCCTCTGATCTCACTCCGATTCCACTCCGCTTCCATCCTTATCCTGCTCCCTCTGATCTCACTCCGATTCCACTCCGCTTCCATCCTTATCCTGCTCCCTCTGATCTCACTCCGATTCCACTCCGCTTCCATCCTTATCCTGCTCCCTCTGATCTCACTCCGATTCCACTCCGCTTCCATCCTTATCCCGCTCCCTCTGATCTCACTCCGATTCCACTCCGCTTCCATCCTTATCCCGCTCCCTCTGATCTCACTCCGATTCCACTCCGCTTCCATCCTTATCCCGCTCCCTCTGATCTCACTCCGATTCCACTCCGCTTCCATCCTTATCCCGCTCCCTCTGATCTCACTCCGATTCCACTCCGCTTCCATCCTTATCCTGCTCCCTCTGATCTCACTCCGATTCCACTCCGCTTCCATCCTTATCCTGCTCCCTCTGATCTCACTCCGATTCCACTCCGCTTCCATCCTTATCCTGCTCCCTCTGATCTCGCTCCGATTCCACTCCGCTTCCATCCTTATCCTGCTCCCTCTGATCTCGCTCCGATTCCACTCCGCTTCCATCCTTATCCCGCTCCCTCTGATCTCGCTCCGATTCCACTCCGCTTCCATCCTTATCCCGCTCCCTCTGATCTCACTCCGATTCCACTCCGCTTCCATCCTTATCCTGCTCCCTCAGATCTCGCTCCGATTCCACTCCGCTTCCATCCTTATCCTGCTCCCTCTGATCTCGCTCCGATTCCACTCCGCTTCCATCCTTATCCCGCTCCCTCTGATCTCACTCCGATTCCACTCCGCTTCCATCCTTATCCCGCTCCCTCTGATCTCACTCCGATTCCACTCCGCTTCCATCCTTATCCCGCTCCCTCTGATCTCACTCCGATTCCACTCCGCTTCCATCCTTATCCTGCTCCCTCTGATCTCACTCCGATTCCACTCCGCTTCCATCCTTATCCCGCTCCCTCTGATCTCACTCCGATTCCACTCCGCTTCCATCCTTATCCCGCTCCCTCTGATCTCACTCCGATTCCACTCCGCTTCCATCCTTATCCTGCTCCCTCTGATCTCACTCCGATTCCACTCCGCTTCCATCCTTATCCCGCTCCCTCTGATCTCGCTCCGATTCCACTCCGCTTCCATCCTTATCCCGCTCCCTCTGATCTCGCTCCGATTCCACTCCGCTTCCATCCGTATCCTGCTCCCTGTGATCTCGCTCCGATTCCACTCCACTTCCATCCTTATCCCGCTCCCTCTGATCTCACTCCGATTCCACTCCGCTTCCATCCTTATCCTGCTCCCTCTGATCTCACTCCGATTCCACTCCGCTTCCATCCTTATCCTGCTCCCTCTGATCTCACTCCGATTCCACTCTGCTTCCATCCGTATCCTGCTCCCTCTGATCTCGCTCCGATTCCACTCCGCTTCCATCCTTATCCTGCTCCCTCTGATCTCGTTCCGATTCCACTCCGCTTCCATCCTTATCCTGCTCCCTCTGATCTCACTCCGATTCCACTCCGCTTCCATCCTTATCCTGCTCCCTCTGATCTCACTCCGATTCCACTCCGCTTCCATCCTTATCCCGCTCCCTCTGATCTCGCTCCGATTCCACTCCGCTTCCATCCTTATCCTGCTCCCTCTGATCTCACTCCGATTCCACTCCGCTTCCATCCTTATCCCGCTCCCTCTGATCTCACTCCGATTCCACTCCGCTTCCATCCTTATCCTGCTCCCTCTGATCTCGCTCCGATTCCACTCCGCTTCCATCCTTATCCTGCTCCCTCTGATCTCACTCCGATTCCACTCCGCTTCCATCCTTATCCCGCTCCCTCTGATCTCACTCCGATTCCACTCTGCTTCCATCCGTATCCTGCTCCCTCTGATCTCGCTCCGATTCCACTCCGCTTCCATCCTTATCCTGCTCCCTCTGATCTCGTTCCGATTCCACTCCGCTTCCATCCTTATCCTGCTCCCTCTGATCTCACTCCGATTCCACTCCGCTTCCATCCTTATCCTGCTCCCTCTGATCTCACTCCGATTCCACTCCGCTTCCATCCTTATTCTGCTCCCTCTGATCTCGCTCCGATTCCACTCCGCTTCCATCCTTATCCCGCTCCCTCTGATCTCACTCCGATTCCACTCCGCTTCCATCCTTATCCCGCTCCCTCTGATCTCACTCCGATTCCACTCCGCTTCCATCCTTATCCTGCTCCCTCTGATCTCACTCCGATTCCACTCCGCTTCCATCCTTATCCCGCTCCCTCTGATCTCACTCCGATTCCACTCCGCTTCCATCCTTATCCTGCTCCCTCTGATCTCACTCCGATTCCACTCCGCTTCCATCCTTATCCTGCTCCCTCTGATCTCACTCCGATTCCACTCCGCTTCCATCCTTATCCCGCTCCCTCTGATCTCACTCCGATTCCACTCCGCTTCCATCCTTATCCTGCTCCCTCTGATCTCGCTCCGATTCCACTCCGCTTCCATCCTTATCCCGCTCCCTCTGATCTCACTCCGATTCCACTCCGCTTCCATCCTTATCCTGCTCCCTCTGATCTCACTCCGATTCCACTCCGCTTCCATCCTTATCCCGCTCCCTCTGATCTCGCTCCGATTCCACTCCGCTTCCATCCGTATCCTGCTCCCTCTGATCTCGCTCCGATTCCACTCCGCTTCCATCCTTATCCCGCTCCCTCTGATCTCACTCCGATTCCACTCCGCTTCCATCCTTATCCCGCTCCCTCTGATCTCGCTCCGATTCCACTCCGCTTCCATCCTTATCCTGCTCCCTCTGATCTCACTCCGATTCCACTCCGCTTCCATCCTTATCCTGCTCCCTCTGATCTCACTCCGATTCCACTCCGCTTCCATCCGTGTCCCGCTCCCTTTCCCCTCCCGTCCCGCTCCGTTTCCCCTCCCGTCCCGCTCCGTTTCCCCTCCCATCTTGCTCCGTTTCCGCTCCGTTTCCCCTCCCGTTCCGCTCCGTTTCCGCTCCGTTTCCCCCTCTCATCTTGCTCCGTTTCCGCTCCGTTTCCCCTCCCGTTCCGCTCCGTTTCCGCTCCGTTTCCCCTCCATTTCCGCTCCGTTTCCCCTCCCGTTCCGCTCCGTTTCCGCTCCGTTTCCCCTCCCGTTCCGCTCCGTTTCCGCTCCGTTTCCCCTCCATTTCCGCTCCGTTTCCCCTCCCGTTCCGCTCCGTTTCCGCTCCGTTTCCCCTCCATTTCCGCTCCGTTTCCCCTCCCATCTCCCTCCCTTTCCCCTCCCATCCCGCTCCCTTTCCCCTCCCGTCCCGCTCCCTTTCCCCTCCGTTTCCGCTCCGTTTCCCCTCCCTTTCCGCTCCCTTTCCCCTCCCATCTTGCTCCCTTTCCCCTCCCATCCCGCTCCCTTTCCGCTCCGTTTCCACTCCGTTTCCGCTCC
The DNA here is from genome assembly GCA_033459285.1 of Clamator glandarius. Lineage (NCBI taxonomy): Eukaryota > Metazoa > Chordata > Aves > Cuculiformes > Cuculidae > Clamator > Clamator glandarius. Next base: position 16,481 of record JAUNZM010002813.1, read on the forward strand.
CTTTCCGCTCCCATCCGGCTCCCTTTCCGCTCCGTTTCCCCTCCCATCCCGCTCCCTTTCCGCTCCCATCCGGCTCCCTTTCCGCTCCGTTTCCCCTCCCATCCGGCTCCCTTTCCGCTCCGTTTCCCCTCCCATCCCGCTCCCTTTCCGCTCCCATCCGGCTCCCTTTCCGCTCCCTTTCCCCTCCCATCCCGCTCCCTTTCCCCTCCCATCCCGCTCCCTTTCCGCTCCGTTTCCCCTCCCTTTCCGCTCCGTTTCCCCTCCCATCCCGCTCCCTTTCCGCTCCCATCCGGCTCCCTTTCCGCTCCCTTTCCGCTCCCATCCGGCTCCCTTTCCGCTCCCTTTCCGCTCCCATCCGGCTCCCTTTCCGCTCCGTTTCCCCTCCCATCCCGCTCCCTTTCCGCTCCCATCCGGCTCCCTTTCCGCTCCCTTTCCCCTCCCATCCCGCTCCCTTTCCGCTCCCATCCGGCTCCCTTTCCGCTCCCTTTCCCCTCCCATCCCGCTCCCTTTCCCCTCCCATCCCGCTCCCTTTCCGCTCCGTTTCCCCTCCCTTTCCGCTCCGTTTCCCCTCCCATCCCGCTCCCTTTCCGCTCCCATCCCGCTCCCTTTCCGCTCCCATCCGGCTCCCTTTCCGCTCCCTTTCCGCTCCCATCCGGCTCCCTTTCCGCTCCCTTTCCGCTCCCATCCCGCTCCCTTTCCCCTCCCATCCCGCTCCCTTTCCACTCCCTTTCCGCTCCCATCCCGCTCCCTTTCCGCTCCCTTTCCCCTCCCATCCCGCTCCCTTTCCCCTCCCATCCCGCTCCCTTTCCGCTCCCATCCCGCTCCCTTTCCCCTCCCATCCCGCTCCCTTTCCACTCCCTTTCCGCTCCCATCCCGCTCCCTTTCCGCTCCCTTTCCCCTCCCATCCCGCTCCCTTTCCCCTCCCATCCCGCTCCCTTTCCGCTCCCATCCCGCTCCCTTTCCCCTCCCATCCGGCTCCCTTTCCGCTCCCTTTCCGCTCCCATCCCGCTCCCTTTCCCCTCCCATCCCGCTCCCTTTCCACTCCCTTTCCGCTCCCATCCCGCTCCCTTTCCGCTCCCTTTCCCCTCCCATCCCGCTCCCTTTCCGCTCCGTTTCCCCTCCCTTTCCGCTCCGTTTCCCCTCCCATCCCGCTCCCTTTCCGCTCCCATCCCGCTCCCTTTCCGCTCCCTTTCCCCTCCCATCCCGCTCCCTTTCCGCTCCGTTTCCCCTCCCTTTCCGCTCCGTTTCCCCTCCCATCCCGCTCCCTTTCCGCTCCCATCCGGCTCCCTTTCCGCTCCCTTTCCGCTCCCATCCGGCTCCCTTTCCGCTCCCATCCGGCTCCCTTTCCGCTCCCTTTCCGCTCCCATCCGGCTCCCTTTCCGCTCCCTTTCCGCTCCCATCCGGCTCCCTTTCCGCTCCGTTTCCCCTCCCATCCCGCTCCCTTTCCGCTCCCATCCGGCTCCCTTTCCGCTCCCTTTCCCCTCCCATCCCGCTCCCTTTCCGCTCCCATCCGGCTCCCTTTCCGCTCCCTTTCCCCTCCCATCCCGCTCCCTTTCCCCTCCCATCCCGCTCCCTTTCCGCTCCGTTTCCCCTCCCTTTCCGCTCCGTTTCCCCTCCCATCCCGCTCCCTTTCCGCTCCCATCCGGCTCCCTTTCCGCTCCCTTTCCGCTCCCATCCGGCTCCCTTTCCGCTCCCTTTCCGCTCCCATCCGGCTCCCTTTCCGCTCCGTTTCCCCTCCCATCCCGCTCCCTTTCCGCTCCCATCCGGCTCCCTTTCCGCTCCCTTTCCCCTCCCATCCCGCTCCCTTTCCGCTCCCATCCGGCTCCCTTTCCGCTCCCTTTCCCCTCCCATCCCGCTCCCTTTCCCCTCCCATCCCGCTCCCTTTCCGCTCCGTTTCCCCTCCCTTTCCGCTCCGTTTCCCCTCCCATCCCGCTCCCTTTCCGCTCCCATCCCGCTCCCTTTCCGCTCCCATCCGGCTCCCTTTCCGCTCCCTTTCCGCTCCCATCCGGCTCCCTTTCCGCTCCCTTTCCGCTCCCATCCCGCTCCCTTTCCCCTCCCATCCCGCTCCCTTTCCACTCCCTTTCCGCTCCCATCCCGCTCCCTTTCCGCTCCCTTTCCCCTCCCATCCCGCTCCCTTTCCCCTCCCATCCCGCTCCCTTTCCGCTCCCATCCCGCTCCCTTTCCACTCCCTTTCCGCTCCCATCCCGCTCCCTTTCCCCTCCCATCCCGCTCCCTTTCCACTCCCTTTCCGCTCCCATCCCGCTCCCTTTCCCCTCCCATCCGGCTCCCTTTCCGCTCCCTTTCCGCTCCCATCCCGCTCCCTTTCCCCTCCCATCCCGCTCCCTTTCCACTCCCTTTCCGCTCCCATCCCGCTCCCTTTCCGCTCCCTTTCCCCTCCCATCCCGCTCCCTTTCCGCTCCGTTTCCCCTCCCTTTCCGCTCCGTTTCCCCTCCCATCCCGCTCCCTTTCCGCTCCCATCCCGCTCCCTTTCCGCTCCCTTTCCCCTCCCATCCCGCTCCCTTTCCGCTCCGTTTCCCCTCCCTTTCCGCTCCGTTTCCCCTCCCATCCCGCTCCCTTTCCGCTCCCATCCGGCTCCCTTTCCGCTCCCATCCGGCTCCCTTTCCGCTCCCTTTCCGCTCCCATCCGGCTCCCTTTCCGCTCCGTTTCCCCTCCCATCCCGCTCCCTTTCCGCTCCCATCCGGCTCCCTTTCCGCTCCCTTTCCCCTCCCATCCCGCTCCCTTTCCGCTCCCATCCGGCTCCCTTTCCGCTCCCTTTCCCCTCCCATCCCGCTCCCTTTCCCCTCCCATCCCGCTCCCTTTCCGCTCCGTTTCCCCTCCCTTTCCGCTCCGTTTCCCCTCCCATCCCGCTCCCTTTCCGCTCCCATCCGGCTCCCTTTCCGCTCCCTTTCCGCTCCCATCCGGCTCCCTTTCCGCTCCGTTTCCCCTCCCATCCCGCTCCCTTTCCACTCCCTTTCCGCTCCCATCCCGCTCCCTTTCCCCTCCCATCCCGCTCCCTTTCCCCTCCCATCCCGCTCCGTTTCCCCTCCGTTTCCGCTCCATTTCCCCTCCCATCCCGCTCCCTTTCCGCTCCCCCTCCCGCTCCCATGCTAATTCCCGTCCTTTCCCGCAGTACGAGGAGGTGGCGGAGAAGGACGACCTGATGGGGGTGGAGGACACGGCCAAGAGGAATATCCTCCCGTTTCCCCCTTTTTTTTTTTTTTTTTTTTCCCGAGCTCGGCCGGCGCTTTTCCCGAGGGCCGATCCGGCTTTCCTGCTTCCCGTTTCCTTTTCCCTTGACTCCGCGCTCCCCTTCACGCTTCTTTTCCAAACCCTCCCTGCGGAACCGCAACACGGTTTTCACGCTCGGCAATCGCGGCAGCGTCATCGGAGCCGCCGAGCTGGAAGCTCCCGTCATCGTCCCCCACGCGGCTCAGAAAAGCGACGTCAGGGTGAGCCCAACGCCGAAGCTTTTTGACGGAAAAGGAGATTTGGGGAGGAGGAGGAGGAGGTGTTTTTCCCCACGTTTTCCCGGGAAATTTCCTTGCTTTTCCCGGCAGTTCCCGTTCGAGTCGTTGTTCCGCAGCCAGCACTTCGCTCTCCTGGACAACAGCTGCTGCGAATTCCTCTTCCTCTCCGATTTCTTCCTGGTGACGGGAGCCGGAGCCCAGGAGCTCTTCGACGCCGTCATGGGGAGGACGCTCGCCATGTTCCTGGTGCTCCCGGCGTCGGAAAACG
>JAUNZM010002814.1:0-20437 GCA_033459285.1 Clamator glandarius
CCTCGCCTCCCCCTCCTTCTCCCCTCGCCTCCCCCTCCTTCTCCCCTCGCCTCCCCCTCCTTCTCCCCTCGCCTTCCCCTCCCTCTCCCCTCGCCTCCCCCTCCTTCTCCCCTCGCCTTCCCCTCCTTCTCCCCTCGCCTTCCCCCTCCTTCTCCCCTCGCCTTCCCCCTCCTTCTCCCCTCGCCTTCCCCTCCTTCTCCCCTCGCCTTCCCCTCCTTCTCCCCTCGCCTTCCCCTCCTTCTCCCCTCGCCTCCTCCTCCTTCTCCCCTCGCCTTCCCCTCCTTCTCCCCCTCCTTCTTCTCCCTCGCCTTCCCCTCCTTCTCCCCTCGCCTTCCCCTCCTTCTCCCCTCGCCTTCCCCTCCTTCTCCCCTCGCCTTCCCCTCCTTCTCCCCTCGCCTTCCCCCTCCTTCTCCCCTCGCCTTCCCCCTCCTTCTCCCCTCGCCTTCCCCTCCTTCTCCCCTCGCCTTCCCCTCCTTCTCCCCTCGCCTTCCCCTCCTTCTCCCCCTCCTTCTCCCCTCGCCTTCCCCCTCCTTCTCCCCTCGCCTTCCCCTCCTTCTCCCCTCGCCTTCCCCTCCTTCTCCCCTCGCCTTCCCCTCCTTCTCCCCTCGCCTTCCCCCTCCTTCTCCCTTCGCCTTCCCCTCCTTCTCTCCTCGCCTTCCCCTCCTTCTCCCCCTCCTTCTCCCCTCGCCTTCCCCCCTCGCCTTCCCCTCCCTCCCCCCCCGCCTTCCCCTCCTTCTCCCCCTCCTTCTCCCCTCGCCTTCCCCTCCCTCTCCCCTCGCCTTCCCCTCCTTCTCCCCTCGCCTTCTCCCTCCTTCTCCCCTCGCCTTCTCCTCCCTCTCCCCTCGCCTTCCCCTCCTTCTCCCCTCATTTTCCCTTCACCCCCATTTCCCAGCCCCCCGTTCCCCTCACCGCGGGAGGCGGAGAGGATCATGTCCGGGAACTGCGGGGTGGTGGCGATCTGGGTCACCCAGCCGTTGTGGCCCTTCAGGGTCCCCCGCAGGGTCATCTGCTCCGTCATGGCGGCGGCGGGGAGGGAGGATGGAGCCGGATTCTCAATCGGAGGCCGCAGCCCGGGCCCGCGCGGCCGCCACCGCCGCCTCCCGCGCCGAGAGAGAGAGAGAGAGAGGAAGAGGCCGAGGGCACTTCCGCCGGAAGCAGCGAGGGGCCGCGCGGCAACATGGCGGCGCCCGCGAGAAACATGGCGGCGCCCACGAGAAACATGGCGGCGCCCAGGGCTCCGTACGGAACGAGGGGACTGAGGGTGTGGGGAGAATCTTAAAGGGGTTTGAAGGGGTCTCTGGGGCACGGGGAGGGCCTTAGGGGGGTTTGGGGAGTTTCTGGGGCAGCGAGTAGGGGGCTGGAGGTCACAGGGAAGGTCCGGGGAGGATTTGGAGGAGTCTGTGAGATTCCTGGGGTGGGGTGGGGGGGTTGTCTGTGGGGTACGGAGAAGGTCTTGGAGGGGTTTGGGGGTGTCTGTGGGGCACAGGGAGAGTCTTAGAGGGGTTTGGGGGTGTCTGTGGGGCACAGGGAGAGTCTTAGAGGGGTTTGGGGGTGTCTGTGGGACACAGGGAGGCTCTTAGAGGGGTTTGGGGGTGTCTGTGGGGCACAGGGAGGCTCTTAGGGGGTTTGGGGGTGTCTGTGGGGCACAGGGAGGGTCTTAGAGGGGTTTGGGGGGGTTCTATGGGGCACAGGGAGGGTCTTAGAGGGGCTTGGGGGTGTCTGTGGGGCACAGGGAGGGTCTTAGAGGGGTTTGGGGGTGTCTGTGGGGCACAGGGAGGGTCTTAGAGGGGTTTGGGGGTGTCTGTGGGGCACAGGGAGGCTCTTAGAGGGGTTTGGGGGTGTCTGTGGGGCACAGGGAGGCTCTTAGAGGGGTTTGGGGGTGTCTGTGGGGCACAGGGAGGGTCTTAGAGGGGTTTGGGGGTGTCTGTGGGGCACAGGGAGGGTCTTAGAGGGGTTTGGGGGTGTCTGTGGGGCACAGGGAGGGTCTTAGAGGGGTTTGGGGGTGTCTGTGGGGCACAGGGAGGGTCTTAGAGGGGTTTGGGGGTGTCTGTGGGGCACAGGGAGGGTCTTAGAGGGGTTTGGGGGTGTCTGTGGGGCACAGGGAGGGTCTTAGACGGGTTTGGGGGTGTCTGTGGGGCACAGGGAGGCTCTTAGAGGGGTTTGGGGGTGTCTGTGGGGCACAGGGAGAGTCTTAGAGGGGTTTGGGGGTGTCTGTGGGGCACAGGGAGAGTCTTAGAGGGGTTTGGGGGTGTCTGTGGGGCACAGGGAGGGTCTTAGAGGGGTTTGGGGGTGTCTGTGGGGCCCAGGGAGGGTCTTAGAGGGGTTTGGGGGTGTCTGTGGGGCACAGGGAGGGTCTTAGAGGGGTTTGGGGGTGTCTGTGGGGCTCAGGGAGGCTCTTAGAGGGGTTTGAGGGTGTCTGTGGGGCCCAGGGAGGCTCTTAGAGGGGTTTGGGGGTGTCTGTGGGGTACAGGGAGGGTCTTAGAGGGGTTTGGGGGTGTCTGTGGGGCACAGGGAGGGTCTTAGAGGGGTTTGGGGGTGTCTGTGGGGCCCAGGGAGGGTCTTAGAGGGGTTTGGGGGTGTCTGTGGGGCCCAGGGAGGGTCTTAGAGGGGTTTGGGGGTGTCTGTGGGGCACAGGGAGGGTCTTAGAGGGGTTTGGGGGGGTTCTATGGGGCACAGGGAGGGTCTTAGAGGGGTTTGGGGGTGTCTGTGGGGCTCAGGGAGGCTCTTAGAGGGGTTTGGGGGTGTCTGTGGGGCCCAGGGAGGCTCTTAGAGGGGTTTGGGGGTGTCTGTGGGGTACAGGGAGGGTCTTAGAGGGGTTTGGGGGTGTCTGTGGGGCACAGGGAGGCTCTTAGAGGGGTTTGGGGGTGTCTGTGGGGCACAGGGAGGCTCTTAGAGGGGTTTGGGGGTGTCTGTGGGGCACAGGGAGGGTCTTAGACGGGTTTGGGGGTGTCTGTGGGGCACAGGGAGGCTCTTAGAGGGGTTTGGGGGTGTCTGTGGGGCACAGGGAGAGTCTTAGAGGGGTTTGGGGGTGTCTGTGGGGCACAGGGAGGGTCTTAGAGGGGTTTGGGGGTGTCTGTGGGGCACAGGGAGGGTCTTAGAGGGGTTTGGGGGTGTCTGTGGGGCCCAGGGAGGGTCTTAGAGGGGTTTGGGGGTGTCTGTGGGGCCCAGGGAGGGTCTTAGAGGGGTTTGGGGGTGTCTGTGGGGCACAGGGAGGCTCTTAGAGGGGTTTGGGGGTGTCTGTGGGGCACAGGGAGGCTCTTAGAGGGGTTTGGGGGTGTCTGTGGGGCACAGGGAGGGTCTTAGAGGGGTTTGGGGGTGTCTGTGGGGCACAGGGAGGGTCTTAGAGGGGTTTGGGGGTGTCTGTGGGGCACAGGGAGGGTCTTAGAGGGGTTTGGGGGTGTCTGTGGGGCACAGGGAGGGTCTTAGAGGGGTTTGGGGGTGTCTGTGGGGCACAGGGAGGGTCTTAGAGGGGTTTGGGGGGGTTCTATGGGGCACAGGGAGGGTCTTAGAGGGGTTTGGGGGTGTCTGTGGGGCACAGGGAGGGTCTTAGAGGGGTTTGGGGGTGTCTGTGGGGCACAGGGAGGCTCTTAGAGGGGTTTGGGGGTGTCTGTGGGGCACAGGGAGGCTCTTAGAGGGGTTTGGGGGTGTCTGTGGGGCACAGGGAGGCTCTTAGAGGGGTTTGGGGGTGTCTGTGGGGCACAGGGAGGCTCTTAGAGGGGTTTGGGGGTGTCTGTGGGGCACAGGAAGGCTCTTAGAGGGGTTTGGGGGTGTCTGTGGGGCACAGGGAGGGTCTTAGAGGGTTTTGGGGGTGTCTGTGGGGCCCAGGGAGGCTCTTAGAGGGGTTTGGGGGTGTCTGTGGGGCACAGGGAGGCTCTTAGAGGGGTTTGGGGGTGTCTGTGGGGCCCAGGGAGGCTCTTAGAGGGGTTTGGGGGTGTCTGTGGGGCCCAGGGAGGGTCTTAGAGGGGTTTGGGGGTGTCTGTGGGGCACAGGGAGGGTCTTAGAGGGGTTTGGGGGTGTCTGTGGGGCCCAGGGAGGGTCTTAGAGGGGTTTGGGGGTGTCTGTGGGGCCCAGGGAGGGTCTTAGAGGGGTTTGGGGGTGTCTGTGGGGCACAGGGAGGGTCTTAGAGGGGTTTGGGGGGGTTCTATGGGGCACAGGGAGGGTCTTAGAGGGGTTTGGGGGTGTCTGTGGGGCTCAGGGAGGCTCTTAGAGGGGTTTGGGGGTGTCTGTGGGGCCCAGGGAGGCTCTTAGAGGGGTTTGGGGGTGTCTGTGGGGTACAGGGAGGGTCTTAGAGGGGTTTGGGGGTGTCTGTGGGGCACAGGGAGGCTCTTAGAGGGGTTTGGGGGTGTCTGTGGGGCACAGGGAGGCTCTTAGAGGGGTTTGGGGGTGTCTGTGGGGCACAGGGAGGGTCTTAGACGGGTTTGGGGGTGTCTGTGGGGCACAGGGAGGCTCTTAGAGGGGTTTGGGGGTGTCTGTGGGGCACAGGGAGAGTCTTAGAGGGGTTTGGGGGTGTCTGTGGGGCACAGGGAGGGTCTTAGAGGGGTTTGGGGGTGTCTGTGGGGCACAGGGAGGGTCTTAGAGGGGTTTGGGGGTGTCTGTGGGGCACAGGGAGGCTCTTAGAGGGGTTTGGGGGTGTCTGTGGGGCACAGGGAGGGTCTTAGAGGGGTTTGGGGGTGTCTGTGGGGCACAGGGAGGCTCTTAGAGGGGTTTGGGGGTGTCTGTGGGGCACAGGGAGGCTCTTAGAGGGGTTTGGGGGTGTCTGTGGGGCACAGGGAGGGTCTTAGAGGGGTTTGGGGGTGTCTGTGGGGCACAGGGAGGGTCTTAGAGGGGTTTGGGGGTGTCTGTGGGGCACAGGGAGGGTCTTAGAGGGGTTTGGGCGTGTCTGTGGGGCACAGGGAGGCTCTTAGGGGGGTTTGGGGGTGTCTGTGGGGCACAGGGAGGGTCTTAGAGGGGTTTGGGGGGGTTCTATGGGGCACAGGGAGGGTCTTAGAGGGGTTTGGGGGTGTCTGTGGGGCACAGGGAGGGTCTTAGAGGGGTTTGGGGGTGTCTGTGGGGCACAGGGAGGGTCTTAGAGGGGTTTGGGGGTGTCTGTGGGGCACAGGGAGGCTCTTAGAGGGGTTTGGGGGTGTCTGTGGGGCACAGGGAGGCTCTTAGAGGGGTTTGGGGGTGTCTGTGGGGCACAGGGAGGCTCTTAGAGGGGTTTGGGGGTGTCTGTGGGGCACAGGAAGGCTCTTAGAGGGGTTTGGGGGTGTCTGTGGGGCACAGGGAGGGTCTTAGAGGGTTTTGGGGGTGTCTGTGGGGCCCAGGGAGGCTCTTAGAGGGGTTTGGGGGTGTCTGTGGGGCACAGGGAGGCTCTTAGAGGGGTTTGGGGGTGTCTGTGGGGCCCAGGGAGGCTCTTAGAGGGGTTTGGGGGTGTCTGTGGGGCCCAGGGAGGGTCTTAGAGGGGTTTGGGGGTGTCTGTGGGGCACAGGGAGGGTCTTAGAGGGGTTTGGGGGTGTCTGTGGTGCCCAGGGAGGGTCTTAGAGGGGTTTGGGGGTGTCTGTGGGGCCCAGGGAGGGTCTTAGAGGGGTTTGGGGGTGTCTGTGGGGCACAGGGAGGGTCTTAGAGGGGTTTGGGGGTGTCTGTGGGGCACAGGGAGGCTCTTAGAGGGGTTTGGGGGTGTCTGTGGGGCACAGGGAGGGTCTTAGAGGGGTTTGGGGGTGTCTGTGGGGCACAGGGAGGCTCTTAGAGGGGTTTGGGGGTGTCTGTGGGGCCCAGGGAGGCTCTTAGAGGGGTTTGGGGGTGTCTGTGGGGCACAGGGAGGCTCTTAGAGGGGTTTGGGGGTGTCTGTGGGGCACAGGGAGGGTCTTAGAGGGGTTTGGGGGTGTCTGTGGGGCACAGGGAGGGTCTTAGAGGGGTTTGGGGGTGTCTGTGGGGCACAGGGAGGGTCTTAGAGGGGTTTGGGGGTGTCTGTGGGGCACAGGGAGGGTCTTAGAGGGGTTTGGGGGTGTCTGTGGGGCCCAGGGAGGGTCTTAGAGGGGTTTGGGGGTGTCTGTGGGGCACAGGGAGGCTCTTAGAGGGGTTTGGGGGTGTCTGTGGGGCCCAGGGAGGGTCTTAGACGGGTTTGGGGGTGTCTGTGGGGCACAGGGAGGCTCTTAGAGGGGTTTGGGGGTGTCTGTGGGGCACAGGGAGAGTCTTAGAGGGGTTTGGGGGTGTCTGTGGGGCACAGGGAGAGTCTTAGAGGGGTTTGGGGGTGTCTGTGGGGCACAGGGAGGGTCTTAGAGGGGTTTGGGGGTGTCTGTGGGGCCCAGGGAGGGTCTTAGAGGGGTTTGGGGGTGTCTGTGGGGCACAGGGAGGGTCTTAGAGGGGTTTGGGGGTGTCTGTGGGGCTCAGGGAGGCTCTTAGAGGGGTTTGAGGGTGTCTGTGGGGCCCAGGGAGGCTCTTAGAGGGGTTTGGGGGTGTCTGTGGGGTACAGGGAGGGTCTTAGAGGGGTTTGGGGGTGTCTGTGGGGCACAGGGAGGGTCTTAGAGGGGTTTGGGGGTGTCTGTGGGGCCCAGGGAGGGTCTTAGAGGGGTTTGGGGGTGTCTGTGGGGCCCAGGGAGGGTCTTAGAGGGGTTTGGGGGTGTCTGTGGGGCACAGGGAGGGTCTTAGAGGGGTTTGGGGGGGTTCTATGGGGCACAGGGAGGGTCTTAGAGGGGTTTGGGGGTGTCTGTGGGGCTCAGGGAGGCTCTTAGAGGGGTTTGGGGGTGTCTGTGGGGCCCAGGGAGGCTCTTAGAGGGGTTTGGGGGTGTCTGTGGGGTACAGGGAGGGTCTTAGAGGGGTTTGGGGGTGTCTGTGGGGCACAGGGAGGCTCTTAGAGGGGTTTGGGGGTGTCTGTGGGGCACAGGGAGGCTCTTAGAGGGGTTTGGGGGTGTCTGTGGGGCACAGGGAGGGTCTTAGACGGGTTTGGGGGTGTCTGTGGGGCACAGGGAGGCTCTTAGAGGGGTTTGGGGGTGTCTGTGGGGCACAGGGAGAGTCTTAGAGGGGTTTGGGGGTGTCTGTGGGGCACAGGGAGGCTCTTAGAGGGGTTTGGGGGTGTCTGTGGGGCACAGGGAGGGTCTTAGACGGGTTTGGGGGTGTCTGTGGGGCACAGGGAGGCTCTTAGAGGGGTTTGGGGGTGTCTGTGGGGCACAGGGAGAGTCTTAGAGGGGTTTGGGGGTGTCTGTGGGGCACAGGGAGGGTCTTAGAGGGGTTTGGGGGTGTCTGTGGGGCACAGGGAGGGTCTTAGAGGGGTTTGGGGGTGTCTGTGGGGCACAGGGAGGGTCTTAGAGGGGTTTGGGGGTGTCTGTGGGGCACAGGGAGGGTCTTAGAGGGGTTTGGGGGTGTCTGTGGGGCACAGGGAGGCTCTTAGAGGGGTTTGGGGGTGTCTGTGGGGCACAGGGAGGCTCTTAGAGGGGTTTGGGGGTGTCTGTGGGGCACAGGGAGGGTCTTAGAGGGGTTTGGGGGTGTCTGTGGGGCACAGGGAGGGTCTTAGAGGGGTTTGGGGGTGTCTGTGGGGCACAGGGAGGGTCTTAGAGGGGTTTGGGGGTGTCTGTGGGGCACAGGGAGGCTCTTAGGGGGGTTTGGGGGTGTCTGTGGGGCACAGGGAGGGTCTTAGAGGGGTTTGGGGGGGTTCTATGGGGCACAGGGAGGGTCTTAGAGGGGTTTGGGGGTGTCTGTGGGGCACAGGGAGGGTCTTAGAGGGGTTTGGGGGTGTCTGTGGGGCACAGGGAGGGTCTTAGAGGGGTTTGGGGGTGTCTGTGGGGCACAGGGAGGCTCTTAGAGGGGTTTGGGGGTGTCTGTGGGGCACAGGGAGGCTCTTAGAGGGGTTTGGGGGTGTCTGTGGGGCACAGGGAGGCTCTTAGAGGGGTTTGGGGGTGTCTGTGGGGCACAGGAAGGCTCTTAGAGGGGTTTGGGGGTGTCTGTGGGGCACAGGGAGGGTCTTAGAGGGTTTTGGGGGTGTCTGTGGGGCCCAGGGAGGCTCTTAGAGGGGTTTGGGGGTGTCTGTGGGGCACAGGGAGGCTCTTAGAGGGGTTTGGGGGTGTCTGTGGGGCCCAGGGAGGCTCTTAGAGGGGTTTGGGGGTGTCTGTGGGGCACAGGGAGGGTCTTAGAGGGGTTTGGGGGTGTCTGTGGGGCACAGGGAGGGTCTTAGAGGGGTTTGGGGGTGTCTGTGGGGCCCAGGGAGGGTCTTAGAGGGGTTTGGGGGTGTCTGTGGGGCCCAGGGAGGGTCTTAGAGGGGTTTGGGGGTGTCTGTGGGGCACAGGGAGGGTCTTAGAGGGGTTTGGGGGTGTCTGTGGGGCACAGGGAGGCTCTTAGAGGGGTTTGGGGGTGTCTGTGGGGCACAGGGAGGGTCTTAGAGGGGTTTGGGGGTGTCTGTGGGGCACAGGGAGGCTCTTAGAGGGGTTTGGGGGTGTCTGTGGGGCCCAGGGAGGCTCTTAGAGGGGTTTGGGGGTGTCTGTGGGGCACAGGGAGGCTCTTAGAGGGGTTTGGGGGTGTCTGTGGGGCACAGGGAGGGTCTTAGAGGGGTTTGGGGGTGTCTGTGGGGCACAGGGAGGGTCTTAGAGGGGTTTGGGGGTGTCTGTGGGGCACAGGGAAGCTCTTAGAGGGGTTTGGGGGTGTCTGTGGGCCCAGGGAGGCTCTTAGAGGGGTTTGGGGGTGTCTGTGGGGCACAGGGAGGCTCTTAGAGGGGTTTCAGGGTGTCTGTGGGGCACAGGGAGGGTCTTAGAGGGGTTTGGGGGTGTCTGTGGGGCACAGGGAGGGTCTTAGAGGGGTTTCGGGGTGTCTGTGGGGCACAGGGAGGCTCTTAGAGGGGTTTGGGGGTGTCTGTGGGGCACAGGGAGGCTCTTAGAGGGGTTTGGGGGTGTCTGTGGGGCACAGGGAGGCTCTTAGAGGGGTTTGGGGTGTCTGTGTGGTACAGGGAGGCTCTTAGAGGGGTTTCAGGGTGTCTGTGGGGCACAGGGAGGCTCTTAGAGGGGTTTGGGGGTGTCTGTGGGGCCCAGGGAGGCTCTTAGAGGGGTTTGGGGGTGTCTGTGGGGCACAGGGAGGGTCTTAGAGGGGTTTGGGGGTGTCTGTGGGGCACAGGGAGAGTCTTAGAGGGGTTTGGGGGTGTCTGTGGGGCACAGGGAGGGTCTTAGAGGGGTTTGGGGGTGTCTGTGGGGCACAGGGAGGGTCTTAGAGGGGTTTGGGGGTGTCTGTGGGGCACAGGGAGGCTCTTAGGGGGGTTTGGGGGTGTCTGTGGGGCACAGGGAGGGTCTTAGAGGGGTTTGGGTGGGTTCTATGGGGCACAGGGAGGGTCTTAGAGGGGTTTGGGGGTGTCTGTGGGGCACTGGGAGGGTCTTAGAGGGGTTTGGGGGTGTCTGTGGGGCCCAGGGAGGCTCTTAGAGGGGTTTGGGGGTGTCTGTGGGGCACAGGGAGGCTCTTAGAGGGGTTTCAGGGTGTCTGTGGGGCACAGGGAGGCTCTTAGAGGGGTTTGGGGGTGTCTGTGGGGCACAGGGAGAGTCTTAGAGGGGTTTGGGGGTGTCTGTGGGGCACAGGGAGGGTCTTAGAGGGGTTTGGGGGTGTCTGTGGGGCACAGGGAGGGTCTTAGAGGGGTTTGGGGGTGTCTGTGGGGTACAGGGAGGGTCTTAGAGGGGTTTGGGGGTGTCTGTTGGGCACAGGGAGGCTCTTAGAGGGGTTTGGGGGTGTCTGTGGGGCACAGGGAGGGTCTTAGAGGGGTTTGGGGGTGTCTGTGGGGCACAGGGAGGCTCTTAGAGGGGTTTGGGGGTGTCTGTGGGGCCCAGGGAGGCTCTTAGAGGGGTTTGGGGGTGTCTGTGGGGCACAGGGAGGCTCTTAGAGGGGTTTCAGGGTGTCTGTGGGGCACAGGGAGGCTCTTAGAGGGGTTTGGGGGTGTCTGTGGGGCACAGGGAGAGTCTTAGAGGGGTTTGGGGGTGTCTGTGGGGCACAGGGAGGGTCTTAGAGGGGTTTGGGGGTGTCTGTGGGGCACAGGGAGGGTCTTAGAGGGGTTTGGGGGTGTCTGTGGGGCACAGGGAGGGTCTTAGAGGGTTTTGGGGGTGTCTGTGGGGCCCAGGGAGGCTCTTAGAGGGGTTTGGGGGTGTCTGTGGGGCACAGGGAGGCTCTTAGAGGGGTTTGGGGGTGTCTGTGGGGCACAGGGAGGGTCTTAGAGGGGTTTGGGGGTGTCTGTGGGGCACAGGGAGGCTCTTAGAGGGGTTTGGGGGTGTCTGTGGGGCCCAGGGAGGCTCTTAGGGGGGTTTGGGGGTGTCTGTGGGGCACAGGGAGGCTCTTAGAGGGGTTTGGGGGTGTCTGTGGGGCACAGGGAGGCTCTTAGAGGGTTTTGGGGGTGTCTGTGGGGCCCAGGGAGGCTCTTAGAGGGGTTTGGGGGTGTCTGTGGGACACAGGGAGGCTCTTAGAGGGGTTTGGGGGTGTCTGTGGGGCACAGGGAGAGTCTTAGAGGGGTTTGGGGGTGTCTGTGGGGCACAGGGAGGCTCTTAGAGGGGTTTGGGGGTGTCTGTGGGGCACAGGGAGGCTCTTAGAGGGTTTTGGGGGTGTCTGTGGGGCCCAGGGAGGCTCTTAGAGGGGTTTGGGGGTGTCTGTGGGACACAGGGAGGCTCTTAGAGGGGTTTGGGGGTGTCTGTGGGGCACAGGGAGAGTCTTAGAGGGGTTTGGGGGTGTCTGTGGGGCACAGGGAGAGTCTTAGAGGGGTTTGGGGGTGTCTGTGGGGCACAGGGAGGGTCTTAGAGGGGTTTGGGGGTGTCTGTGGGGCCCAGGGAGGGTCTTAGAGGGGTTTGGGGGTGTCTGTGGGGCACAGGGAGGGTCTTAGAGGGGTTTGGGGGTGTCTGTGGGGCACAGGGAGAGTCTTAGAGGGGTTTGGGGGTGTCTGTGGGGCACAGGGAGGGTCTTAGAGGGGTTTGGGGGTGTCTGTGGGGCCCAGGGAGGGTCTTAGAGGGGTTTGGGGGTGTCTGTGGGGCACAGGGAGAGTCTTAGAGGGGTTTGGGGGTGTCTGTGGGGCACAGGGAGAGTCTTAGAGGGGTTTGGGGGTGTCTGTGGGGCACAGGGAGGCTCTTAGAGGGGTTTGGGGGTGTCTGTGGGGCACAGGGAGGGTCTTAGAGGGGTTTGGGGGTGTCTGTGGGGCACAGGGAGGCTCTTAGAGGGGTTTGGGGGTGTCTGTGGGGCACAGGGAGGCTCTTAGAGGGGTTTTGGGGGGTCCTGATTTATTTAAGGAGATGAACAAATTTTGAATTCCTGCGTGTTTCAATTTCTCGGAGCGCAAGGAAATTTCCTGGAACCGAGACGCCGCTCCGGGAAGCGCAGGGAATTGCTTTAACGAGCTCGTTCCCGGAGACGAAATCTCCTCCCTCGCTGGTTTTTCCCGGCGCGGAGGCGTCTGGAGTTTCAGCTCCAACATTCCTCGCTCCCTCTCCTCAAATGCCAAAGGTCGCTGGCTCCTCGGAGGAAACTTCTCCCACGAGCCTCGACTCTCCAGGTTGGAAAAGACCCATCGGATCATCGAGTCCAACCGTCTCGTTCTCTTCTTCCCCCGCTCAGGTTTCTCCTCGCTTTCTTTTCTTGGAAATCCGGATTTCGTCGCTGGAGTTCGATCCTAGAATCATGGAATGGGTTGGGTGGGAAGAAAACCATCCAGTTCCAGCTCCAACCACGGGTCAAAGGCGTCTCCCGCTGGATCGGGAGCTCCAGGCTCCATCCAACCCCTCCAGGGATGGAGCAACCAGGACTTCTCTGGGAAACCTGTTCCAGGGCCTCCTCGCCCTCGCAGGAGGACGTTTCTACCTAAGATCTCGTCTCAATCTCCTCTTCCAGCTCAAAACCGTTCTCCTCATCCTCTCCCTGCCCTCCCTGATCCGAAGCTCCTCCCCAGCTTTCCTGGAGGCCCTTTCCATACTGGAAGTTGCTCCGAGGTCTCCTCGGAGTCTTCTCCAAGCTGAACACCCCTAAGTTTCTCAGTCTGTTCTCCTCTAGGAGGTTCTCCAGCCCTTGGATCGTCTCCGTAGAATCATCATCAGGTTGGAAAGGACCCACTGGATCATCGAGTCCAACCACGGGCTCCTCTGGACTTTCTCCAACAGCTTCGTGTCCTCCTTGAGTTGAGGGCTCCAGAGCTGGACATGGAGTCCCACCAGAGCGGAGCAGAGGGACAGGCCTCCCGGCTCTTGGATCATCTCCGTGGCCTCCTCTGGACTTTCTCCAGCAGCTCCGTGTCCTCCTTGAGTTGAGGGCTCCAGAGCTGGACATGGGGTCCCACCAGAGCGGAGCAGAGGGACAGAGCTCCCAGCCCTTGGATCATCTCCATAGAATCATCGGGTTGGAAAGGACCCACTGGATCATCTCCGTGGCCTCCTCTGGACTTTCTCCAGCATCTCCGTGTCCTCCTTGAGATGAGAACTCCAGAGCTGGACATGGAGTCCCACCAGAGCGGAGCAGAGGGACAGAGCTCCCAGCTCTTGGATCATCTCCGCGGCCTCCTCTGGACTTTCTCCAGCAGCTCCGTGTCCTCCTTGAGTTGAGGGCTCCAGAGCTGGACACGGGGTCCCACCAGAGCGGAGCAGAGGGACAGAGCTCCCAGCCCTTGGATCATCTCCGTGGCCTCCTCTGGACTTTCTCCAGCAGCTCCGTGTCCTCCTTGAGTTGAGGGCTCCAGAGCTGGACACGGGGTCCCACCAGAGCGGAGCAGAGGGACAGGCCTCCTGGCTCTTGGATCATCTCCGTGGCCTCCTCTGGACTTTCTCCAGCAGCTCCGTGTCCTCCCTGAGATGAGAACTCCAGAGCTGGACACGGGGTCCCACCAGAGCGGAGCAGAGGGACAGGCCTCCTGGCTCTTGGATCATCTCCGTGGCCTCCTCTGGACTTTCTCCAGCAGCTCCGTGTCCTCCTTGAGTTGAGGGCTCCAGAGCTGGACACGGGGTCCCACCAGAGCGGAGCAGAGGGACAGGCCTCCCGGCTCTTGGATCATCTCCGTGGCCTCCTCTGGACTTTCTCCAGCAGCTCCGTGTCCTCCTTGAGATGAGAATTCCAGAGCTGGACATGGAGTCCCACCAGAGTGGAGCAGAGGAACAGGCCTCCTGGCTCTTGGATCATCTCCATAGAATCATCGGGTTGGAAAGGACCCACTGGATCATCTCCGTGGCCTCCTCTGGACTTTCTCCAACAGCTCCGTGTCCTCGTTGAGTTGAGGGCTCCAGAGCTGGACACGGGGTCCCACCAGCACGGAGCCGAGGAGCAGAATCCCCTCGTGCTGATCCCACGGCTTCGGGTTCGACCCGGGACACGGTTCCTTTCTGGGTTTTGAGCCGGCGTGGAGCTTCTCATCCCCCGTCACCCCGAGTCCTTGTCTCCTACTCCCAATCCAAACCTCCATCTCAAACCTCTGTTGCTGTTTCTCCTCGGGAAGATCTTGTTGCTGCCCTCTCGGGATCCTCCGCCCCCTCTTCCACCTCAGCGTTTCATCCGGCTAAAATTAGCTCCTGGGAAGGTCCCGGCTCGGCTTTCGTCTCCGTTGACGCCCCCTCCGGCTCCTTCCAGACTCCCAAAGCCCTCGGGGAGCTCGCGTTCCTGCTTCCCAAGACGCCGCCATCCCAGGACCTCCAAACGTTCTCGGGACGGACAACCCCACGGGCTCAACCCTCCATGGTCTCCGGGAGGGAATCCTCCAACGTTCCCTCGCGGAAAAGCCGCTGCTGCTCGGGGTAAGAGATTTTATTTCCCTCAGAAATAAATTTGAGGGGGATCTAATTCTGGGATCTTCCTGAAAGGCTGGAAGATGCTTTTAGAGAGCAGAAGAAACACGATCGGGTCGCAACAGCCGGAAAAACAATCCGGAACGAAAGGATTTTATCCGTATCCGTGACTCGGGTGACACTGAGAACCAGGAGAAGCGTTAAAATCGTGAATAGGGTTCGAGTCTCCTTCTTTTTAGGAATGAGCCGTACGGAAATTATTGAAGTTTCTTTCCTTGCTCTCTTTCTTTATAAATTTAGCTCCTTGGAGCTTCGTTTATCCGGTAGCAGCCGCAGTTTAGGCAAGATCCCAATATAGCTCGTTAAAAACATCCGATAATTCCCTTCCCAATACGATCCGGTGCCTTTTCCCACCCGGATGAGTCCGTTTTACCCTCTCACAGCTCAGCTCCTTGAGGTGGGACCTGGTTTAGTGGCCTTGGAGTGGTTGGACTTGATGCTCAAAGAGGTTTTTTCCAACCTTTGAATCTCTCTTCAAGAATTCGTGTGACGTCGAGGAGGAATTTAAAGCTCGATGTTTGTGATTGAGCTGCGGAGCTTGGATCCCACCCGTGACGGATGTTGATGGGCACCTGGATCCTTCTTTCTCGTTATTCATCCCGATATAGATTGAGAAACATCTCAAATATCAAAGTTTGGTAGTTGGAGAAGAATCTTCTACGACTTCGTGGCTTCCTCCCTTCTTGTGTTTCCTCACCTGGTCCAAATCTCATTTCCCGACGCGTTTTCCTGATCATGGAATCACCGGGTTGGGAGAGACCCACCAGCTCATCGACTCCAACCGTTCCTGAGGTTCTGGTTTTCCAGATGTTGCTCTAAGGACGTTTCTTCTCGTCCCACCAGGTTGTCAAAGCTCTTGGCGCTGGTTCCAGTTAAGAAGCGGAGGTGATGATGGAGTCAGGTACGTGAAAATGGATTTATTCCCAGCGCTCACGACGACTTCCCGGGTCCTTTGGCAGCTTCTCCATGTCCACAAGGTTCCAGCTCTTGCTCTAGGGCTGCTGGTTTGATTTTTTTCCCCATGTTTGAGCCTCTTCTTGGCTCTCAACGCGTTGTGATCGTTCCATAAAGTCATTGAGGAGAAGGACTTGGGGGGGCAGTGGAGGAGAAGCTCGCAGCCCAGAAACCAACCAGATCTTGGGCTCCATCAGAAGAAACGTGGCCAGCAGGTCAGGGAGGGGATTCTGCTCCTCTCCGGGGAGACCTCAAGCTGGAGGATGGTGTCCAGGTCTGGAATCCTCAGCAGGAGAAGGAGATGGAGCTGTTGGAACGGGGCCGGAGGAGGCTCCAAGGATGATCAGAGGGCTGGAGAACCTCCCGTAGGAGGCTGAGAGGGTTGGGGTTGTTCAACCTGGAGAAGAGAAGGCTCCGAGGAGACCTTGGAGCAACCTGAAGGGGCTCCCAGAAAGCTGGGGAGGGACTTCACAAAGACTCGGAGTGAAGGAACAATGGGGACCAACTGGAGAGGGGCAGGTTGAGACTGGACACGAGGAGGAATTTCTTCACCATGAGGGTGACGAGACCCCAGAACAGGTTTCCCAGAGGAGTTGTGGCTGCTCCATCCCTGGAGGGTGTTGAAAACCAGGTTGGATGGAGCTTGGAGCCCCTGATCCAGCGGGAGGTGTCCCTGCCCGTGGCTGGGGTGGAACTAGATGATCTTCAAGGTCTCTTCCAACCCAAACTGGTCTAGGATTCCATGATTAACAGCAGCTCCAGTTGAGGGGAAAACATTGACCTTCTCTTCCCTTTTTTCTTTTCAAGGGAAGAGGAACGTGGATCTCGGTAAGTGGCTTTTCCTTCTTCTCAAGAACATTCATCTCCTGTGGCCTCCTCGGCTTCCACACCACGTTAAACAAACTCATCGTCGGGGCCGATCTTCTTAAAACTCTTGATCCAGATGAAGGGGATCAAGGGATCCCTCAGGAAATTTGGAGATGATGTCAAATTGAGTGGGAGTTTGGATCTGCTGGAGGGCAGGAAGGTTCTACAGAGGGATCTGGATCCATGGATGGAGGGCAGGGAGGATCTGGAGAGGGATCAGGCCAGGCTGGATCCATGGATGGAGGGCAGGGAGGATCTGGAGAGGGATCAGGCCAGGCTGGATCCATGGATGGAGAGCAGGGAGGATCTAGAGAGGGATCTGGCCAGGCTGGATCCATGGATGGAGGGCAGGGAGGATCTAGAGAGGGATCTGGCCAGGCTGGATCCATGGATGGAGGGCAGGGAGGATCTAGAGAGGGATCAGGCCAGGCTGGATCCATGGATGGAGGGCAGGGAGGATCTAGAGAGGGATCTGGCCAGGCTGGATCCATGGATGGTGGGCAGGAAGGATCTAGAGAGGGATCAGGCCAGGCTGGATCCATGGATGGAGAGCAGGGAGGATCGAGAGAGGGATCTGGCCAGGCTGGATCCATGGATGGAGGGCAGGGAGGATCTGGAGAGGGATCAGGCCAGGCTGGATCCATGGATGGAGGGCAGGAAGGATCTGAAGAGGGATCTGGCCAGGCTGGATCCATGGATGGAGAGCAGGAAGGATCTAGAGAGGGATCAGGCCAGGCTGGATCCATGGATGGAGGGCAGGGAGGATCTAGAGAGGGATCTGGCCAGGCTGGATCCATGGATGGTGGGCAGGAAGGATCTAGAGAGGGATCAGGCCAGGCTGGATCCATGGATGGAGGTCAGGGAGGATCTAGAGAGGGATCAGGCCAGGCTGGATCCATGGATGGAGGGCAGGGAGGATCTGGAGAGGGATCAGGCCAGGCTGGATCCATGGATGGAGGTCAGGAAGGATCTAGAGAGGGATCAGGCCAGGCTGGATCCATGGATGGAGAGCAGGAAGGATCTAGGGAGGGATCAGGCCAGGCTGGATCCATGGATGGAGAGCAGGAAGGATCTAGGGAGGGATCAGGCCAGGCTGGATCCATGGATGGAGGGCAGGAAGGATCTGAAGAGGGATCTGGCCAGGCTGGATCCATGGATGGAGAGCAGGAAGGATCTAGAGAGGGATCAGGCCAGGCTGGATCCATGGATGGAGGGCAGGGAGGATCTAGAGAGGGATCTGGCCAGGCTGGATCCATGGATGGTGGGCAGGAAGGATCTAGAGAGGGATCAGGCCAGGCTGGATCCATGGATGGAGGTCAGGGAGGATCTAGAGAGGGATCAGGCCAGGCTGGATCCATGGATGGAGGGCAGGGAGGATCTGGAGAGGGATCAGGCCAGGCTGGATCCATGGATGGAGGTCAGGAAGGATCTAGAGAGGGATCAGGCCAGGCTGGATCCATGGATGGAGAGCAGGAAGGATCTAGGGAGGGATCAGGCCAGGCTGGATCCATGGATGGAGAGCAGGAAGGATCTAGGGAGAGATCAGGAGAAGAGGAGTCTGAGACCTCATCGCTCTCCACGGCTCTTGTGGAAAGGAGGTTGTGGTGAGGTGGGTCTTGGTCTCTTCTCCTGAGTAGCAGGTGATGGGATGAGAGGAAAAATTCATGGAAAGGGTGGTGAAGACGACTGGAGGAGGCTCCCCAGGGAACGTGGTGGAGCTGCCATCCCTCAGGTCTTCAAGAATCACGGAATATTGACCCCTAACCCATGATTTAGTAGGTGGGGTGGGGCTGGTTGGACTGGATGAGCTTCGAGATCTTCTCCAACCTCAACGATTCCATGATTTTTGAGGGCGACTCCCGTGCCACAAACCAAAAACCCACCGTGGGCTCAATTCTCTTTCTTTTATAGAAGACCAGGACGTGAAAATCCGTAAGAGCCTTTTCTTCTCCCCCTCCCCTCCTCATAAAACCTCGATTCCGATGGCTTGATGAACGTTCCTTTCTTTTAAGGGAAGTTAACGGAGGCGTTCGGTAAGTCCTTCCCCTTCCCAAACCTGGAGACGCACGTTCCATGAGTCAACGTCTCCATAAAGTCTTCTCTTTATTCCATGTAGAGAGCGACACGGAGCTCGGTGAGTTGACTTTGGGGTCGGTTCCGGGGTTTTTGGTGCTGCTGAAGATGGAAAACGAGCTTTTTTTTGGGGGGAAAAAAAATCCTCTGGAACTTCAGAGAAGGGCAAGGAGAAGGGTCCCAAACCAGCACCGTGGGCTCTCCAGGTTGAGACGCTCTCGGAATCTGGTGGTTTTCCCTCATCCCCATCCCAGAGGAGCAGAACCTTTCCAGTCTAACCCTTATTTCTTTCTTATTTTAGAGGAATGTGACACGGAGAATGGTGAGTGTCCTTGGATTTATGGATTTAGAGCCTCCAAAGAACCCAAACCACCTCCGTCTCGTGTTTTTAGGATAAAATATCCTTCCCAACCCATAATATTTTATTTAAATCAACGGTTTTCTCTCTATTTGGGAATTTTGGGAGCCCCGGGGGTGGTCGGTCTCCTCTCCAAAGAGGAGAGCGGCGATTATTTGATGTCTTTTAGATGATAGAAAATTAAAAACAGAGGAAAAAAATAACTTGGATCCATTTTTCTTCTCCTTCTTTGGGGGTGGAAATGCAGAAATCGGTGAGTTCCGCTTCCTTTTCTTCATCAAAATGAGCCTGAGAAGGGAATTCCTGGTTGAACAACCCCCTGGGACGAGGATCCATCCATTGGGATGCTTGGTCCACGTGGATTTGAAACTAATTCCAGTGTCTTCTAACCAAAATTCCACTTTATTTCTGATTTAAGGTGAACTTACAGCCGAAATCGGTGAGTCTGAGCCGTTTCTCTCTAACTTCGAGACACGTTTTGGTGGATTTTTCAAGGTTTCTTCCCATTTGCTTCCTGCTTCTGTAAAGAAAAAAAAAAAAATTAAATGAGAGAAGCGTGAAATTCTGAAGAATTAATTAAAAAAAAACCCGGACGGAGAAAAAAAAAATGGAAATCTGATCACTGGGAATGCGATAAAAAAGGGAATAAAGGGCACTTTGCTTGGATTTTCCGAGTGGAGAAGGATCTAAGCTGGGTTGGAGCTTCCCTGGAGTCTCTCCCAAAATTTATAGTGATTTTCCCCCTCTCTTTTCCCCTCCTTTTCCACCTCCTTCTCCCCCCCCTTTCCCCCTCCCTTCCCTCCTTCCCCTCCTTCCTTTTTTTCCCGCCCTTTTTTCCCGCCCTTTTTTCCCGCCCTTTTTTCCCGCCCTTTTTTCCCGCCCTTTTTTCCCGCCCTTTTTTCCCGCCCTTTTTTCCCGCCCTTTCCCCTCTTCTTTCCCCCCTTTCCCCCTTCCCTCCTTTTCTTTCCTTTTCCCTCCCTTCTCCCCCCTTCTCCCCCTTCTCCCCCTTCTCCCCCCTTCTCCCCTTCTCCCCCTTCTCCCCCTTCTCCCCCCTTCTCCCCCCTTCTCCCCCCTTCTCCCCCCTTCTCCCCCCTTCTCCCCCCTTCTCCCCCCTTCTCCCCCCTTCTCCCCCTTCTCCCCCTTCTCCCCCCTTCTCCCCCTTCTCCCCCTTCTCTTCCCTTCTCCCCCTTCTCCCCCTTCTCCCCCTTTTCCCCCCTCTCCCCCTTCTCCCCCTTCTCCCCCTTCTCCCCCTTCTCCCCCTTCTCCCCCTTCTCCCCCTTCTCCCCCCTTCTCCCCCTTCTCCCCCCTTCTCCCCCTTCTCCCCCCTTCTCCCCCCTTCTCCCCCTTCTCCCCTTCTCCCCCTTCTCCCCCTTCTCCCCCTTCTCCCCCCTTCTCCCCCCTTCTCCCCCCTTCTCCCCCCTTCTCCCCCCTTCTCCCCCTTCTCCCCCTTCTCCCCCTTCTCCCCCTTCTCCCCCCTTCTCCCCCTTCTCCCCCCTTCTCCCCCCTTCTCCCCCCTTCTCCCCCCTTCTCCCCCTTCTCCCCCCTTCTCCCCCTTCTCCCCCTTCTCCCCCTTCTCCCCCCTTCTCCCCCTTCTCCCCCTTCTCCCCCTTCTCCCCCTTCTCCCCCTTCTCCCCCTTCTCCCCCCTTCTCCCCCCTTCTCCCCCCTTCTCCCCCCTTCTCCCCCCTTCTCCCCCTTCTCCCCCTTCTCCCCCCTTCTCCCCCTTCTCCCCCTTCTCCCCCTTCTCCCCCTTCTCCCCCTTCTCCCCCTTCTCCCCCTTCTCCCCCCTTCTCCCCCCTTCTCCCCCCTTCTCCCCCCTTCTCCCCCCTTCTCCCCCTTCTCCCCCTTCTCCCCCTTCTCCCCCTTCTCCCCCTTCTCCCCCTTCTCCCCCTTCTCCCCCTTCTCCCCCTTCTCCCCCTTCTCCCCCCTTCTCCCCCTTCTCCCCCTTCTCCCCCTTCTCCCCCTTCTCCCCCTTCTCCCCCTTCTCCCCCTTCTCCCCCTTCTCCCCCTTCTCCCCCTTCTCCCCCTTCTCCCCCTTCTCCCCCTTCTCCCCCTTCTCCCCCTTCTCCCCCTTCTCCCCCTTCTCCCCTTCTCCCCCTTCTCCCCCTTCTCCCCCTTCTCCCCCTTCTCCCCCTTCTCCCCCTTCTCCCCCTTCTCCCCCTTCTCCCCCTTCTCCCCCCTCTCCCCCCTTCTCCCCCCTCTCCCCCTTCTCCCCCTTCTCCCCCTTCTCCCCCTTCTCCCCCCTTCTCCCCCTTCTCCCCCTTCTCCCCCCTTCTCCCCCCTTCTCCCCCCTTCTCCCCCCTTCTCCCCCCTTCTCCCCCCTTCTCCCCCTTCTCCCCCTTCTCCCCCCTTCTCCCCCCTTCTCCCCCCTTCTCCCCCCTTCTCCCCCCTTCTCCCCCCTTTCCCCCTTTCCCCCTTTTTCCCCCTTTTTCCCCCTTTTTTCCC
>JAUNZM010002815.1:0-13950 GCA_033459285.1 Clamator glandarius
CCCCAGACCCTTCTAAAAGACCCCAGACCCTTCTAGAGGCCCCCAGGACCCTTCTAAAAGCCCCCAGACCCTTCTAGAGTTCCCCAAGACCTTTCTCAAAGCCCCCAGACCCTTCTAGATCACCCCAGGACCCATCTAAAAGCCCCAGACTCTTGTAGAGGCCCCCAGGACCGTTCCAAAAGCCCCCAGACCCTTCTAGACCCCCCAAGGACCCTTCTAAAAGCCCCCAGACCTTTCTAGAGCCCCCCAGGACCCTTGTGAAAGCCCCCAGACCCTTCTAGAGCCCCCCAAGACCCTTCTGAAAGCACCCAGACTCTTCTAGAGCCCCCCAGGAAACTTCTAAAAGCCCCCAGACCCTACTAGAGCCCCCCAGGACCCTTGTGAAAGCCCTCAGACCCTTGTAGAGGCCCCCAGGACCCTTCTAAAAGACCCCAGACCCTTCTAGAGTACCCCAAGACCATTCTAAAAGCCCCCAGACCCTTCTAGAGGCCCCCAGGACCCTTCTAAAAGCCCCCAGACCCCTCTAGAGCCCCCCAGGACCCTTCTATAAGCCCCCAGACCCTTCTAGAGCCCTCCAGGACCCTTCTGAAAGCCCCCAGACCCTTCTAGAGCCCCCCAGGACCCTTCTAAATACACCCAGACCCTCCTAGAAGCCTCCAGGACCCTTCTAAAAGCCCCCAGACCCTTCTAGACTCCCCCAGGACACTTCTAATAGCCCCTAAACCCTTCTAGAGCCAACCAGGACCTTTCTCAATGCACCCAGACCCTTCTAGAGTCCCCCAGGACCCTTCTGAAAGACCCCAGACCCTTCTAGAGCCCCCCAAGACCCTTCTAAAAGACCCTAGATCCTTCTAGAGCCCCCCAGGACCCTTCTAAAAGCCCCCAGACCCTTCTAGAGCCCCTCAGGACTTTCTCAAATCCCACAGACCCTTCTAGAGCCCCCCAGGTCCCATCTAAAAGCCCCCAGACCCTTCTAGAGGCCCCCAGCACGCTTCTAAAAGACCCCAGACCCTTCTAGAGCCAACCAGGACCCTTCTAAAAGCCCCCAGACCCTTCTAGAGCCCCCCAGGACCCTTGTGAAAGCCCCCAGACCCTTCTAGAGCCCCCCAAGACCCTTCTAAAAGCCCCCAGATCCTTCTAGAGACCCCCAGGACCCTTCTAAAAGACCCCAGACCCTTCTAGAGGCCCCCAAGACCTTTCTCAAAGACCCCAGACCCTTCTAGAGCCCCCCAGGACCCATCTAAAATCCCCCAGACTCTTGTAGAGCCCACCATTACCCTTCTAAAAGACCCCAGACCCTTCTAGAGCCCTCCAAGACCCTTCTAAAAGCCCCCAGATCCTTCTGAAGACCCAGAGGACGCTTCTAAAGGCCCCCAGACCCTTCTAGAGCCCCCCAGGACTCTTCTAAAAGCCCCCAGACCCTTCTAGAGTCCCCCAGGACCTTTCTCAAAGCACCCAGACCCTTCTAGAGCCCCCCAGGACCCTTCTACAAGCCCCCAGACCATTCTAGAGCCTCCCAGGACCATTCTAAATGCTCCCAGACACTTCTAGAGCCCACCATTACCCTTCTAAAAGCCCCCAGACCCTTCTAGAGGCCACCAGGACCCTTCTAAAAAACCCCAGACCCTTCTAGAGCCCCCCAGGACCATTCTAAAAGCCCCCAGACCCTTCTAGAGCCCCCCAGGACCCTTGTGAAAGCCCCCAGACCCTTCTAGAGTCCCCCAGGACCGTTCTCAAAGCCCCCAGACCCTTCTAGAGCCCCTCAGGACCCTTCTAAAAGCCCCCAGACCCTTCTAGAGCCCCCCAGGACCCTTCTAAAAGCCCCCAGACCCTTCTAGAGCCTCCCAGGACCCTTCTAAAAGCCCCCAGACCATTCTAGAGGCCCCCAGGACCATTCTAAATGCCCCCAGACACTTCTAGAGCCCCCCAGGACCCTTCTAAAAGCCCCCAGACCCTTCTAGAGCCCCCCCAGACCCTTCTAAAAGACCCCAGACCCTTCTAGAGGCCCCCAGGACCCTTCTAAAAGCCCCCAGACCCTTCTAGAGTTCCCCAAGACCTTTCTCAAAGCACCCAGACCCTTCTAGATCACCCCAGGACCCATCTAAAAGCCCCAGACTCTTGTAGAGGCCCCCAGGACCGTTCCAAAAGCCCCCAGACCCTTCTAGACCCCCCAAGGACCATTCTAAAAGCCCCCAGACCTTTCTAGAGCCCCCCAGGACCCTTGTGAAAGCCCCCAGACCCTTCTAGAGCCCCCCAAGACCCTTCTGAAAGCACCCAGACTCTTCTAGAGCCCCCCAGGAAACTTCTAAAAGCCCCCAGACCCTTCTAGAGCCCCCCAGGACCCATCTAAAATCCCCCAGACTCTTGTAGAGCCCACCATTACCCTTCTAAAAGACCCCAGACCCTTCTAGAGCCCTGCAAGACCCTTCTAAAAGCCCCCAGATCCTTCTAGAGTCCCCCAGGACCTTTCTCAAAGCACCCAGACCCTTCTAGAGCCCCCCAGGACCCTTCTACAAGCCCCCAGACCATTCTAGAGCCTCCCAGGACCTTTCTCAAAGCCCACAGATCCTTCTAGAGTCCCCCAGGACCCTTCTAAAAGCCCCCAGACCCTTCTAGAGCCCCCCAGGACCCTTGTGAAAGCCCCCAGACCCTTCTAGAGTCCCCCAGGACCGTTCTCAAAGCCCCCAGACCCTTCTAGAGCCCCCCAGGACCCTTCTAAAAGCCCCCAGACCCTTCTAGAGCCCCCCAGGACCCTTCTAAAAGCCCCCAGACCCTTCTAGAGCCTCCCAGGACCCTTGTGAAAGCCCCCAGACCCTTTTAGAGCCCCCCCAGACCCTTCTAAAAGACCCCAGACCCTTCTAGAGCCCCCCAGGACCCTTCTAAAAGCCCCCAGACCCTTCTAGAGCCCCCCAGGACCCTTCTAAAAGCCCCCAGACCTTTCTAGAGCCCCCCAGGACCCTTGTGAAAGCCCCCAGACCCTTCTAGAGCCCCCCAAGACCCTTCTGAAAGCACCCAGACTCTTCTAGAGCCCCCCAGGACCCTTCTAAAAGCCCCCAGACCCTACTAGAGCCCCCCAGGACCCTTGTGAAAGCCCTCAGACCCTTGTAGAGGCCCCCAGGACCCTTCTAAAAGACCCCAGACCCTTATAGAGTACCCCAAGACCATTCTAAAAGCCCCCAGACCCTTCTAGAGGCCCCCAGGACCCTTCTAAAAGCCCCCAGACCCCTCTAGAGCCCCCCAGGACCCTTCTATAAGCCCCCAGACCCTTCTAGAGCCCACCAGGACCCTTCTGAAAGCCCCCAGACCCTTCTAGAGCCCCCCAGGACCCATCTAAAATCCCCCAGACTCTTGTAGAGCCCACCATTACCCTTCTAAAAGCCCCCAGATCCTTCTGAAGACCCAGAAAACGCTTCTAAAGGCCCCCAGACCCTTCTAGAGCCCCCTAGGACATTTCTAAAAGCCCCCAGACCCTTCTAGAGGCCCCCAGGGCCCTTCTAAAAGCACCCAGACCCTTCTAGAGCCACTAAAGACCCTTCTAAAAGCCCCCAGACCCTTCTAGAGCCCCCCAGGACCCTTCTAAAAGCCCCCAGACCCTTCTAGATCCTAACCAGGACCCTTCTAAAAGCCCCCAGACCCCTCTAGAGCCACCCAGGACCCTTCTAAAAGCCGACAGACCCTTCTAGAGCCCCCCAGGACTCTTCTAAAAGCCCCCAGACCCTTCTAGAGTCCCCCAGGACCTTTCTCAAAGCCCCCAGACCCTTCTAGAGCCCCCCAGGACCCTTCTACAAGCCCCCAGACCATTCTAGAGCCTCCCAGGACCATTCTAAATGCTCCCAGACACTTCTAGAGCCCCCCAGGACCCTTCTAAAAGCCCCCAGACCCTTCTAGAGGCCACCAGTACCCTTCTAAAAGCCCCCAGACCCTTCTAGAGTCCCCCAGGACCCTTCTAAAATCCCCCAGACCCTTCTAGAGCCCCCCAGGACCCATCTAAAAGACCCCAGACCCCTCTAGAGCCCCCTCGTACATTTCTGAAAGCCCCCAGACCCCTCTAGAGCCACCCAGGACCCTTCTAAAAGCCCCCAGACCCTCCTAGAAGCCTCCAGGACCCATCTAAAAGCACCCAGACCCTTCTAGAGCCCACCAGGACCCTTTTAAAAGCCCCCAGACCCTTCTAGAGCCTCCCAGGACCCGTCTAAAAGCCCCCAGACCCTTCTAGAGCCACCCAGGACCCTTCTAAAAGCCCCCAGACTCTTCTAGAGCCCCCCAAGACCCTTCTAAATGCCCCCAGATCCTTCTAGAGGCCCCCAGGAACCTTCTAAAAGCCCCCAGACCCTTCTAGAGCCACCCAGCACCCTTCTAAAAGCCCCCAGATCCTTCTAGAGCCCCCCAGGACCCTTCTAAAAGCCCCCAGACCCTTCTAGAGCCCCCCAGGTCCCATCTAAAAGCCCCCAGACCCTTCTAGAGGCCCCCAGGACCCTTGTGAAAGCCCCCAGACCCTTCTAGAGCCCCCCAGGACCCTTCTGAAAGCCCCCAGACCCTTCTAGAGCCACCCAGGACCCTTGTGAAAGCCCCCAGACCTTTCTAGAGCCCCCCAAGACCCTTCTAAAAGCCCCCAGATCCTTCTAGAGACCACCAGGACCCTTCTAAAAGCCCCCAGACCCTTCTAGAGGCCCCCAGGACCCTTTTAAAAGCCTCCAGACTCTTCTAGAGTCCCCCAGGACCCTTCTAAAAGCCCCCAGAATCTTCTGGAGCCCCCCAGGACCCTTCTAAAAGACCTCAGACCGTTCTAGATCCCACCAGGACCCTTCTAAAATACCCCAGACCCTTCTAGAGCCCCCCAAGACCCTTCTAAAAGCCCCGAGATCCTTCTGAAAACCCCCAGGACCTTTCTAAAAGCCCCCAGACCGTTCTAGAGCCCCCCAAGACCCTTCTAAAAGCCCCCAGACCATTCTAGAGGCCCCCAGGACCCTTCTAAAAGCACCCAGACCCTTCTAGAGCCACTAAAGTCCCTTCTAAGAGCCCCCAGACCCTTCTAGAGCCCCCCAAGACCCATCTAAAAGCCCCCAGACCCTTCTAGAGCCACCCAGGACCCTTCTAAAAGCCCCCAGTCCATTCTAGAGCCACCCAGGACCCTTCTAAAAGCCCCCAGACCCTTCTAGAGCCTCCCAGGACCCTTCTAAAAGCCCCCAGACCATTCTAGAGCCTCCCAGGACCATTCTAAATGCCCCCAGACACTTCTAGAGCCCCCCAGGACCCTTGTGAAAGCCCCCAGACCATTCTAGAGGCCCACAGGACCCTTCTAAAAGCCCCCAGACCCTTCTAGAGCCCCCCAGGACCCTTCTAAAAGCCCTCAGACCCTTCTAGAGCCCCCCAGGACCTTTCTCAAAGCCCACAGATCCTTCTAGAGCCACCCAGGACCCTTCTAAAAGCCCCCAGACCCTTCTAGAGCACCCCAGGACCCTTCAAAAAGCCCCCAGACCCTTCTAGAGTCACCCAGGACCTTTCTCAAAGCCCCCAGACACTTCTAGAGCCCCCGAGGACCCTTCTAAAAGCCCCCAGACCTTTCTAGAGGCCACCAGGACCATTCAAAAAGCCCCCAGACCATTCTATAGCCCCCCAGGACCCTTCTAAAAGCCCCCAGACCCTTCTAGAGCCCCCCAGGACCCTTGTGAAAGCCCCCAGACCCTTCTAGAGCCCCCCAAGACCCTTCTAAAAGTCCCAGACCCTTCTAGAGGCACCCAGGACCCTTCTAAAAGCCCCCAGACCCTTCTAGAGTTCCCCAAGACCTTTCTAAAAGCCCCCAGAACCTTCTAGAGCCCCCCAGGACCCATCTAAAAGCCCCAGACTCTTCTAGAGCCACTAAAGACCTTTCTAAGAGCCCCCAGACCCTTCTAGAGCCCCCCAAGACCCATCTAAAAGCCCCCAGACCTTTCTAGAGGCCCCCACGACCATTCAAAAAGCACCCAGATCCTTCTAGAGCTCCCCAGGACCCTTGTGAAAGCACCCAGACCCTTCTAGAGGCCCCCAGGACCCTTCTAAAAGCCTCCAGACTCTTTTAGAGTCCCCCAGGACCCTTCTAAAAGCCCCCAGACTCTTCTGGAGCCCCCCAGGACCCTTCTAAAAGACCTCAGACCGTTCTAGATCCCACCAGGACCCTTCTAAAATATCCCAGACCCTTCTAGAGCCCCCCAAGACCCTTCTAAAAGCCCCCAGATCCTTCTGAAGACCACCAGGACCCTTCTAAAAGCCCCCAGACCCTTCTAGAGCCCCCCAAGACCCTTCTAAAAGCCCCCAGACACTTCTAGAGCCACCCAGGACCCTTCTAAAAGCCCCCAGACCCTTCTAGAGCCAATAAAGACCCTTCTAAGAGCCCCCAGACCCTTCTAGAGCCCCCCAAGACCCATCTAAAAGCCCCCAGACCCTTCTAGAGCCACCCAGGACCCTTTTAAAAGCCCCCAGACCCCTCTAGAGCCACCCAGGACCCTTCTAAAAGCCGACAGACCCTTCTAGAGCCCCCCAGGACCTTTCTCAAAGCCCCCAGACCCTTCTAGAGCCCCCCAGGACCCTTCTAAAAGCCCCCAGACCCTTCTAGAGCCTTCCAGGACCCTTCTAAAAGCCCCCAGACCATTCTAGAGCCTCCCAGGACCATTCTAAATGCCCCCAGACACTTCTAGAGCCCCCCAGGACCCTTGTGAAAGCCCCCAGACACTTCTAGAGGCCCACAGGACCCTTCTGAAAGCACCCAGACCATTCTAGAGCCCCCCAGGACCCTTCTAAAAGCCCCCAGACCCTTCTAGAGCCCCCCAGCACCATTCTAAAAGCCCCCAGACCCTTCTAGAGGCCACCAGGGCCCTTCTAAAAGCCCCCAGACCCTTCTAGAGCCCCCCAGGACCCTTCAAAAAGCACCCAGACCCTTCTAGAGCCCCCCAGGACCTTTCTCAAAGCCCACAGATCCTTCTAGAGCCACCCAGGACCCTTCAAAAAGCCCCCAGACCCTTCTAGAGCCACCCAGGACCCTTCAAAAAGCCCCCAGACCCTTCTAGAGTCCCCCAGGACCTTTCTCAAAGCCCCCAGACCCTTCTAGAGCCCCCCAGGACCCTTCTAAAAGCCCCCAGACCTTTCTAGAGCCCCCCAGGACCATTCAAAAAGCCCCCAGACCCTTCTAGAGCCCCCCAGCACCCTTCTAAAAGCCCCCAGACCCTTCTAGAGCCCCTCAGGACCCTTGTGAAAGCCCCCAGACCCTTCTAGAGCCCCCCAAGACCCTTCTAAAAGCACCCAGACCCTTCTAGAGGCCCCCAGGACCCTTCTAAAAGCACCCTGACCCTTCTAGAGTTCCCCAAGACCTTTCTCAAAGCCCCCAGACCTTTCTAGAGCCCCCCAGGACCCTTCTAAAAGCCCCCTGACCCTTCTAGAGCCCCCCAGCACCCTTCTAAAAGCACCCAGACCCTTATAGAGCCCCCCAGGACCCTTCTAAAAGCCCCCAGCACCCATCTAAATGCCCCCAGACCCTTCTAGAGCCCCCCAGGACCCTTCTAAAAGTCCCCAGACCCTTCTGGAGCCCCCCAGGACCCTTCTAAAAGCCCCTAGATTCTTCTAGAGCCCACCAGGACCCTTCTAAAAGCCCCCAGACCCTTCTAGAGCCACCCAGCAACATTCTAAAAGCCCCCAGACCCTTCTAGAGCCCCCCAGAACCTTTCTGAAAGCACCCAGACCCTTCTAGAGGCCCCCAGGACCCTTCGAAAAAACCCCAGACCCTTCTAGAGCCCCCCCGGACCCTTCTGAAAGCCCCCAGACCCCTCTAGAGCCCACCAGGACCCTTCTAAAAGCCCCCAGACCCTACTAGAAGCCTTAAGGACCCTTCTAAAAGACCCCAGACCATTCTAGAGGCTTTTAGAAGGGTCCTGGGGGGCTCTAGAAGGGTCTGGGAGCTTTTAGAAGGGTCCTGGGGGCTCTAGAAGGGTCTGGGAGCTTTTAGAAGGGTCCTGGGGGGCTCTAGAAGGGTCTGGGAGCTTTTAGAATGGTCCTGGGGGGCTCTAGAAGTGTCTGGGGGCTTTAAGAATGGTCCGTGGGGTCTAGAAGAGTCTAGGGGCTTTTAGAAGGGTCCTGGGGGTCTCTAGAAGGGTCTGGGGTCTTTTAGAAGGGTCCTGGTGCGCTCCTGAAGGGTCTGGGGGCTTTTTGAAGGGTCCTGGAGGCTTCTAGAAGCGTCTGGGGGCTTTTAGAAGGGTCCTGGGGGGCTCTAGAAGGGTCTGGGGGCTTTGAGAAAGGTCCTGGGGGACTCTAGAAAGGTCTCGGGCTTTTAGAAGGGTCCTGGGAGGCTCTAGAAGTGTCTGGGGGCTTCTAGAAGGGTCTGGGGGCTTTTAGAAGGGTCCTGGGGGGCTCTAGAACGGTCTGGGAGCTTTTAGAAGGGTCTTGGGGGGCTCTAGAAGGGTCTGGGGGCTTTTAGAAGGGTCCTGGGGGGCTCTAGAAGGGTCTGGGTTCTTTTAGAAGGGTCCTGGGTGGCTCTAGAGGGGTCTGGGGGCTTTTAGAAGGGTCCTGGGGGGCTCTAGAAGGGTCTGGGGGCTTTCAGAAGGGTCCTGGGCGTCACTACAAGGGTCTGAGGGCTTTTAGAATGGTCCTGGGGGGCTCTAGAATGGTCTGTTGGCTTATAGAAGGGTCCTGCGGGGCACTAGAAGTTTCTGGGGTCTTTTAGAAGGGTCCTGGGGACCTCTAGAAGGGTCTGGGGTCTTTGAGAAAGGTCCTGGGGGACTCTAGAAAGGTCTGGGGGCTTTTAGAAGGTTCCTGGGGGCATCTAGAAGGGTCTGGGGGCTTTTATAAGGGTCCTGGGGGGCTCTAGAAGGATCTGGGGGCTTTTTGAAGGGTCCTGGGGGCATCTAGAAGGGTCTGGGGGCTTTTAGAAGGGTCCTGGGGGGCTCTAGAAGGGTCTGGGGGCTTTCAGAAGGGTCCTGGGGGGCTCTAGAAGGGTCTAGGGGCTTTTAGAACACTCCTGGGGAGCTCTAGAAGGGTCTGGGGGCTTTCAGAAGGGTCCTGGGGAACTCTAGAAGGGTCTGGGGCCTTTTAGAAGGGTACTAGGGGGCTCTAGAAGGGTCTGGGTGCCTTTAGAAGCGACCTGGGGGTCTCTAGAAGGATCTGGGGGCTTATAGATGGTTCCTGGGGGCCTCTAGAAGGGTCTGGGGGCTTTTTGAAGAGTCCTGAAGGCCTCTAGAAGGGTCTGGGGGCTTTTAGAAGGCTGCTGGGGGCCTCTAGAAGGGTCTGGGGGCTTTTAGAAGGGTCCTGGGGTGCTCTAGAAGGGTCTGGAGGCTTTTAGAAGGTTCCTGAGGGCATGTAGAATGGACTGGGGGCTTTTTGAAGAGTCCTGGGTGCCTCTAGAAGGGTCTGGGGGCTTTTAGAAGGGTCCTGGGGGGGCCTAGAAGAGTCTGGGTGCTTTTAGAAGGGTCCAGGTGGGCTCTAGAAGGGTCTGGTGGCTTTTAGAAGGTCCTCGGGGGCTCTAGAAGGGTCTGGGTGCTTTTAGAAGGGTCCTGGGGGGCTCTAGAATTGTCTGGGGGCTTTTTGAAGGGTCCTGGGGGACTCTAGAAAGGTCTGGGGGCTTTTAGAAGGGTCCTGGTAGGCTCTAGAAGGGTCTGGTGGCTTTTAGAAGGGTCCTGGGGGGCTCTAGAAGGGTCTGGGTGCTTTTAGAAGGGTCCTGGGTGGCTCTAGAGGGGTCTGGGGGCTTTTAGAAGGGTCCTGGGGGCATCTAGAAGGGTCTGGGTGCTTTTTGAAGAGCCCTGGGGGCCTCTAGAAGGGTCTGGGGGCTTTTAGAAGGTTCCTGGGGGCATCTAGAAGGGTCTGGGTGCTTTTTGAAGAGCCCTGGGGGCCTCTAGAAGGGTCTGGGGGCTTTTAGAAGGGTCCTGGGGGCTCTAGAATGGTCTAGGTGCTTTTAGAATGGTCCTGGGGGGCTCTAGAAGGGTCTGGGGTCTTTTAGAAGGGTCCTGGTGCGCTCTAGAAGGGTCTGGGGGCTTTTTGAAGGGTCCTGGAGGCTTCTAGGAGGGTCTGGGGGCTTTTAGAAGGGTCCTGGGGTCTCTAGAAGGGTCTGGGGGCTTTGAGAAAGGTTCTGGGGGACTCTAGAAAGGTCTCGGGCTTTTAGAAGGGTCCTGGGAGGCTCTAGAAGTGTCTGGGGGCTTCTAGAAGGGTCTGGGGGCTTTTAGAAGGGTCCTGGTGGGCTCTAGAAGGGTCTGGGGGCTTTTAGAAGGGTCATTGTTGGCTCTAGAGGGGTCTGGGGGCTTTTAGAAGGGTCCTGGGGGGCTCTAGAAGAGTCTGGGGGCTTTTAGAAGGGTCCTGGGGGGCTCTAGAAGGGTCTGGGGGCTTTCACAAGGGTCCTGGGGGGCTCTAGAAGGGTCTGTGGGCTTTGAGAAAGGTCCTGGGGGACTCTAGAAGGATCTGGGGGCTTTTAGAAGGGTACTGGGTGGCCATAGAAGGGTCTGGGTGCTTTCAGAAGGGTCCTGGGGGGCTCTAGAAGGGTCTGGGAGCTTTTAGAAGTGTCCTGGGTGGCTCTAGAAGTGTCTGGGGGCTTTTAGAATGGTCCTGGGAGGCTCTAGAAGGGTCTGGGGGCTTTTAGAAGGGTCCTGGGAGGCTCTAGAAGGGTCTGGGGGCTTTTAGAAGGGTCCTGGGTGGCTCTAGAGGGGTCTGGGGGCTTTTAGAAGGGTCCTGGGCGGCTCTAGAAGGGTCTGGGGGCTTTCAGAAGGGTCCTGGGCGTCACTACAAGTGTCTGAGGGCTTTTAGAAGGGTCCTGGGGGTCTCTAGAAGGTTCTGGGGTCTTTTAGAAGGGTCCTGGGGACCTCTAGAAGGGTCTGGGGTCTTTGACAAAGGTCCTGGGGGAATCTAGAAAGGTCTGGGGGCTTTTAGAAGGGTCCTGGGAGGCTCTAGAAGGGTCTGGGGGCTTTTAGATGGTTCCTGGGGGCATCTAGAAGCGTCTGGGGGCTTTTTGAAGAGTCCTGGGGGACTCTAGAAGGGTCTGGGTGCTTTTAGAAGGGTCCTGGGGGGCTCTAGAAGGATCTGGGTGCTTTTAGAATGGTCCTGGGGGCCTCTAGAAGGGTCTGGGGGCTATTAGATGGGTCCTGGGTGCCTCTAGAAGGGTCTGGGGGCTTTCAGAAGGGTCCTGGGTGGCTCTAGAAGGGTTTAGGGACTTTTAGAAGGGTCCTGGGGAGCTCTAGAAGGTTCTGGGTGCTTTCAGAAGGGTCCTGGGGACCTCTAGAAGGGTCTGGGGGCTTTTAGAATGGACCTGGTGGGCTCTAGAAGGGTCTGGGGGCTTTTAGAAGGGTCCTCTGGACGTCTAGAAGGGTCTGGGGGCTTTCAGAAGGGTCCTGGTGGGCTCTAGAAGGGTCTGGTGGCTTTTAGAAGGGTCCTGGGGGGCTCTAAAAGGGTCTGGGGGATTTTAGAATGTTCCTGGGGGCTCTAGACGTGTCTGGGTGCTTTTAGAAGGATCCTGGGGGGCTCTAGAAGGGTCTGGGGGCTTCTAGAGCAAAAATTTCAATTTTGGACATTTGGGGAATTCGCAGGGCTGAGCACACCCGGAGTGCCCCCAGACCCTTTTAGAGCCAACCAGGACCCTTCTAAAAGCTCCCAGACCCTTCTAGAGCCCCCCAGGACCCTTCTAAAAGCCCCCAGACCCTTCTAGAGCCCCCCAGGACCCTTCTAAAAGCTCCCAGACCCTTCTAGAGCCCCCCAGGACCATTCTGAAAGCACCCAGACCCTTTTAGAGCCTCCCAGGACCCTTCTAAAAGCACCCAGACCCTCCTAGAAGCCTCCAGGACCCTTCTAAAAGCCCCCAGACCTTTCTAGAGCCCCCCAGGACCCTTCTAAAATACCCCAGACCCTTCTAGAGCCCCCCAGGACCCTTCTAAAAGACCCCAGACCCATCTAGAGCCCCCCAGTACCCTTCTAAAAGCCCCCAGACCCTTCTAGAGCCCCCTAGGACCCTTCTAAAAGCCCCCAGACCCTTCTAGAGGTCCCCAGGACCCTTCTAAAAGCACCCAGACCCCTCTAGAGCCCCGCAGGACCCTTCTAAATGCCCCCAGACCCTTCTAGAGGCCCCCAGGACAGTTCAAAAAGCCCCCAGACCCTTCTAGAGCCACCCAGGACCCTTCTAAAACCCCCCAGACCCTTTTAGAGCCCCCCAGGACCCTTCCAAATGCCCCCAGACCCTTCTAGAGCCCTCCAGGACCCTTCTGAAAGCCCCCTGACTCTTCTAGAGCCTCCCAGGACCCTTCTAAAAGCCCCCAGACCCTTCTAGAGGCCCCCAGGACCCTTCTAAAAGCCCCCAGACCCTTCTAGAGGCCCCCAGGACCCTTAAAAAGACCCCAGACCCTCTAGAGCCACCCAGGACCCTTCTAAAAGTCCCCAGACCC
Source organism: Clamator glandarius (assembly GCA_033459285.1). Lineage (NCBI taxonomy): Eukaryota > Metazoa > Chordata > Aves > Cuculiformes > Cuculidae > Clamator > Clamator glandarius. Next base: position 12,381 of record JAUNZM010002815.1, read on the forward strand.
TTCTGGAGCCTCCCAGGACCCTTCTAAAAGCCCCCAGACCCTTCTAGAGGCCCCCAGGACCCTTCTAAAAGACCCCAGACCCTTCTAGAGGCCCCCAGGACCCTTCAAAAAGACCCCAGACCCTCTAGAGCCACCCAGGACCCTTCTAAAAGTCCCCAGACCCTTCTGGAGCCCCCCAGGACCCTTCTAAAAGCCCCCAGACCCTTCTAGAGCCACCCAAGACCCTTCTAAAAGCACCCAGACCCTTCTAGAGGCCCCCAGCAACCTTCTAAAAGCCCCCAGACCATTCTAGAGGCCCCCAGGACTCTTCAAAAAGCCCCCAGACCCTTCTAGATGCCCCCAGGAACCTTCTAAAAGCCCCCAGATCCTTCTAGATCCACCCAGGACCCTTCTAAAAGCCCCCAGACCTTTCTAGATTCCCCCAGGACCTTTCTCAAAGCCCCCAGACCCTTCTAGAGGTCCCCAGGACCCTTCTAAAAGACCCCAGACCCTTCTAGAGGCCCCCAGGACCATTCTAAAAGCCCTCAGACCCTTCTAGTGACGCCCAGGACCCTTCTGAAAGCCCCCAGACCCTTCTAGAGTCCCCCAGGACCTTTCTCAAAGAACCCAGACCCTTCTAGAGGTCCCCAGGACCCTTCTAAAAGACCCCAGACCCTTCTAGAGCCCCCCAGCACCCTTCTAAAAGCCCCCAGACGCTTCTAGAGCCCCCCAGGACCGTTCTAAAAGCCCCCAGACCCTTCTAGAGCTTCCCAGGACCATTCTAAAAGCCCCCAGACACTTCTAGAGCCCCCCAGGACCCTTCTAAAAGCCCCCAGACCCTTCTAGAGCCCCCCAGGACCCTTCTGAAAGCACCCAGATCCTTGTAGAGCCCCCCAGGACCCTTCTAAAAGCCCCCAGACCCTTCTAGAGCCCCCCAGGTCCCATCTAAAAGCACCCAGACCCTTCTAGAGACCACCAGGGCCCTTCTAAAAGACCTCAGACCCTTCTAGAGCCCCCCAGCACCCTTCTAAAAGCCCCCAGACCCTTCTAGAGCCACCCAGCACCCTTCTAAAAGCCCCCAGACCCTTCTAGAGCCCCCCAGGACCCTTCTAAAAGCCCCCAGACCCTTCTAGAGCCCCCCAGGACCCTTCTAAAAGCCCCCAGACCCTTCTAGAGCCCCCCAGGACCTTTCTCAAAGCCCACAGACCCTTCTAGACCCCCCAGGACCCTTCTGAATGTCCCCAGACCCTTCTAGAGGCCCCCAGGACCCTTCTAAAAGCCCCCAGACCCTTCTAGAGCCACCCAGGACCCTTCTAAAACCCCCCAGACCCTTTTAGAGCCCCCCAGGACCCTTCCAAATGCCCCCAGACCCTTCTAGAGCCCTCCAGGACCCTTCTGAAAGCCCCCTGACTCTTCTAGAGCCTCCCAGGACCCTTCTAAAAGCCCCCAGACCCTTCTAGAGGCCCCCAGGACCCTTCTAAAAGCCCCCAGACCCTTCTAGAGGCCCCCAGGACCCTTAAAAAGACCCCAGACCCTCTAGAGCCACCCAGGACCCTTCTAAAAGTCCCCAGACCCTTCTGGAGCCTCCCAG
>JAUNZM010002816.1:0-71305 GCA_033459285.1 Clamator glandarius
GGCGGGGCCCGCCGGGGGAGCACGTGACCGCCCCGCGTGACCGGAAGCGGCTGCTGGAGGCGGCGCGGGAGCTGGAGGAGGCGCTGCAGGTATTGGCGGGGGGGGGTGTCACGTGATAGGGAGCGTCACGTGATAGGGAGCGTCACGTGATAGGGAGCGTCACGTGATAGGGAGCGTCACGTGATAGGGAGCGTCCTGTTCTAAAAGGCGCGGCGGCCCGGGAAAGGGGGGAAGCGTCACGTGATCCAGGCGAGTCACGTGATAGGGAGCTTCCTGCTTAAAAGGCGTCCGGGAAAGGGGGGGCGCGTCACGTGATTCAGGCGAGTCACGTGATAGGGAGCTTCCTGCTTAAAAGGCGTCCGGGAAAGGGGGGGCGCGTCACGTGATTCAGGCGAGTCACGTGATAGGGAGCTTCCTGCTTAAAGGCGTCCGGGTAAGGGGGGCGCGTCACGTGATTCAGGCGAGTCACGTGACAGGGAGCTTCCCGCTTAAAAGGCGTCCGGGTAAGGGGGGCGCGTCACGTGATTCAGGCGAGTCACGTGATAGGGAGCTTCCTGCTTAAAAGGCGTCCGGGAAAGGGGGGCGCGTCACGTGATCCAGGCGAGTCACGTGATAGGGAGCTTCCTGCTTAAAAGGCGTCCGGGAAAGGGGGGCGCGTCACGTGATCCAGGCGAGTCACGTGATAGGGAGCTTCCTGCTTAAAAGGCGTCCGGGTAAGGGGGGCGCGTCACGTGATTCAGGCGAGTCACGTGACAGGGAGCTTCCCGCTTAAAAGGCGTCCGGGTAAGGGGGGCGCGTCACGTGATTCAGGCGAGTCACGTGATAGGGAGCTTCCTGCTTAAAAGGCGTCCGGGTAAGGGGGGCGCGTCACGTGATTCGGGCGAGTCACGTGATAGGGAGCTTCCTGCTTAAAAGGCGTCCGGGTAAGGGGGGCGCGTCACGTGATTCAGGCGAGTCACGTGATAGGGAGCTTCCTGCTTAAGAGGCGTCCGGGTAAGGGGGGCGGCGCGTCACGTGATCCAGGCGAGTCACGTGATAGGGAGCTTCCTGCTTAAAAGGCGTCCGGGTAAGGGGGGCGCGTCACGTGATTCAGGCGAGTCACGTGATAGGGAGCTTCCTGCTTAAAAGGCGTCCGGGTAAGGGGGGGCGCGTCACGTGATTCAGGCGAGTCACGTGATAGGGAGCTTCCTGCTTAAAAGGCGTCCGGGTAAGGGGGGGGCACGTCACGTGATTCAGGCGAGTCACGTGATAGGGAGCTTCCCGCTTAAAAGGCGTCCGGGTAAGGGGGGGCGCGTCACGTGATTCAGGCGAGTCACGTGATAGGGAGCTTCCGGCTTAAAAGGCGTCCGGGTAAGGGGGGCGGCGCGTCACGTGATCCAGGCGAGTCACGTGATAGGGAGCTTCCTGCTTAAAAGGCGTCCGGGAAAGGGGGGGGCGCGTCACGTGATTCAGGCGAGTCACGTGATAGGGAGCTTCCTGCTTAAAAGGCGTCCGGGTAAGGGGGGCGCGTCACGTGATTCAGGCGAGTCACGTGATAGGGAGCTTCCTGCTTAAAAGGCGTCCGGGAAAGGGGGGGAAGCGTCACGTGATTCAGGCGAGTCACGTGATAGGGAGCTTCCTGCTTAAAAGGCGTCCGGGTAAGGGGGGGCGCGTCACGTGATTCAGGCGAGTCACGTGATTTCTGGCGCGTCCTGCCTGAAAAGCGCGGCAGCTGGGAAGGGGGGGGTCACGTGATGCGGGTATCCACGTGATTCGGGCGCGTCACGTGACGCGGCGCCCGTCCTGGTTAAAGGGGCGGGGGGGGGGGGGGGCGCGCGCGTCACGTGACGCGGGACTGAGAAAGGGGGGGGAGCGGGGATGGAGGTCACGTGACGCAGGGAGGGCAAGGAACCACGTGACTCAGGCCTCGCCTTCCTCCCTGCGTTAAAGGAGGATCCTGATGACGTCAGCACCTCCCTCAGTGACGTCATCTGGGACCTCGTGGAGAGCGGAGAGGAGGTGGGGACACCCCCCCCCCCCCCAGCCCCATAAGTGGGGTCCCAGCCCCCTATATGTGCGCTCAAGCCCCCTAAGTGGGGTCCCAGCCCCCTCTATGTGGGTCCCAGCCCCCTATATGTGGCCCCCCAGCCCCCTATATGTGGCTCCCAGCCCCCTATATGTGGCCCCCCAGCCCCCTATATGTGGCTCCCAGCCCCCTATATGTGGCCCCCCAGCCCCCTATATGTGGCTCCCAGCCCCCTATATGTGGCTCCCAGCTCCCTATATGTGGCCCCCCAGCCCCCTATATGTGGCCCCCCAGCCCCCTATATGTGGGTCCCAGCCCCCTATATGTGGCCCCCCAGCCCCCTATATGTAGGTCCCAGCCCCCTATATGTGGGTCCCAGCCCCCTATATGTGGCCCCCCAGCCCCCTATATGTGGCCCCCCAGCCCCCTATATGTGGCCCCCCAGCCCCCTATATGTGGGTCCCAGCCCCCTATATGTGGCCCCCCAGCCCCCTATATGTGGCCCCCCAGCCCCCTATGTGGGTCCCAGCCCCCTCTATGTGGGTCCCAGCCCCCTCTATGTGGGTCCCAGCCCCCTATATGTGGCCCCCCAGCCCCCTATATGTGGCCCCCCAGCCCCCTATATGTAGGTCCCAGCCCCCTATATGTGGGTCCCAGCCCCCTATATGTGGCCCCCCAGCCCCCTATATGTGGCCCCCCAGCCCCCTATATGTGGGTCCCAACCCCCTATATGTGGCCCCCCAGCCCCCTATATGTGGCCCCCCAGCCCCCTATATGTGGCCCCCCAGCCCCCTATGTGGGTCCCAGCCCCCTCTATGTGGGTCCCAGCCCCCTCTATGTGGGTCCCAGCCCCCTATATGTGGCCCCCCAGCCCCCTATATGTGGCCCCCCAGCCCCCTATATGTAGGTCCCAGCCCCCTATATGTGGGTCCCAGCCCCCTATATGTGGCCCCCCAGCCCCCTATATGTGGCCCCCCAGCCCCCTATATGTGGGTCCCAACCCCCTATATGTGGCCCCCCAGCCCCCTATATGTGGCCCCCCAGCCCCCTATGTGGGTCCCAGCCCCCCCTATGTGGGTCCCAGCCCCCTCTATGTGGGTCCCAGCCCCCTCTATGTGGGTCCCAGCCCCCTATATGTGGCCCCCCAGCCCCCTATATGTGGCCCCCCAGCCCCCTATATGTGGCCCCCCAGCCCCCTATATGTGGGTCCCAGCCCCCTATATGTGGGTCCCAGCCCCCTATATGTGGGTCCCAGCCCCCTATGTGGGTCCCAGCCCCCTCTATGTGGGTCCCAGCCCCCTCTATGTGGGTCCCAGCCCCCTCTATGTGGGTCCCAGCCCCCTATATGTGGCCCCCCAGCCCCCTATATGTGGCCCCCCAGCCCCCTATATGTGGCCCCCCAGCCCCCTATATGTGGCCCCCCAGCCCCCTATATGTGGCTCCCAGCCCCTCTCTGTGTGTCCCACACCCTTCTCTCCCCCCTCCCTTTAGGCTCAGTGCTGCACCTTTTCCAGCCCTCCAACCCTGAACTTTGGTTCCGCTCCACTTTGGTTCCCCTCCTACTCCTTCCTCCTTTCCTGATTCCTATGGGTCCCTATAGGCTCTATAGGTCCCTGTGGGTCCCTATAGGCTCTGCAGGTCCCTATGGGTCCCTATAGGTTCTATGAATCCCTATAGGCTTTATGGGTCCCTATAGGCTCTATGGGTCCTTGTGGGTCCCTATAGGCTCTATGGGTCCCTATAGGCTCTATGGGTCCCTATGGGTCCCCATGGGCTCTACGGGTTCCTATGGGTCCCTATAGGCTCTACGGATCCCTATGGGTCTCTATAGGCTCTATAGGTCCCTATAGGCTCTAGGGGTCCCTTTGGGTCCCTATAGGCTCTATGGGTCCCTATGGGTCTCTATAGGCTCTATAGGTCCCTGTGGGTCCCTATAGGCTCTACGGATCCCTATGGGTCTCTATAGGCTCTATAGGTCCCTGTGGGTCCCTATAGGCTCTACGGATCCCTATGGGTCTCTATAGGCTCTATAGGTCCCTGTGGGTCCCTATAGGCTCTACGGATCCCTATGGGTCTCTATAGGCTCTATAGGTCCCTGTGGGTCCCTATAGGCTCTATGGGTCCCTTTGGGTCCCTATAGGCTCTATGGGTCCCTGTGGGTCCTTATAGGCTCTATAGGTCCTTGTGGGTCCCTATAGGCTCTACGGATCCCTTTGGGTCCCTATAGGCTCTGCAGGTCCCTGTGGGTCCCTATAGGCTCTGCGGGTCCCTGTGGGTCCCTATAGGCTCTGCGGGTCCCTGTGGGGCTCTATAGGCTCTATAGGTCCCTGTGGGTCCCTATAGGCTCTATAGGTCCCTGTGGGGCTCTATGGGTCCCTATAGGCTCTATGGGTCCCTGTGGGGCTCTATGGGTCCCTATAGGCTCTATAGGTCCCTGTGGGGCTCTATGGGTCCCTATAGGCTCTATGGGTCCCTGTGGGGCTCTATGGGTCCCTATAGGCTCTATAGGTCCCTGTGGGGCTCTATAGGCTCTATGGGTCCCTGTGGGGCTCTATGGGTCCCTGTGGGTCCCTGTGGGGCTCTATGGGTCCCTGTGGGTCCCTATAGGCTCTATGGGTCCCTGTGGGGCTCTATGGGTCCCTATAGGCTCTATAGGTCCCTGTGGGGCTCTATAGGCTCTATGGGTCCCTGTGGGGCTCTATGGGTCCCTGTGGGTCCCTGTGGGGCTCTATGGGTCCCTGTGGGTCCCTATAGGCTCTATGGGTCCCTGTGGGGCTCTATGGGTCCCTATAGGCTCTATAGGTCCTTGTGGGTCCCTATAGGCTCTGCGGGTCCCTGTGGGTCCCTGTGGGGCTCTATGGGTCCCTGTGGGTCCCTATAGGCTCTATGGGTCCCTGTGGGTCCCTATAGGCTCTATGGGTCCCTGTGGGGCTCTATGGGTCCCTATAGGCTCTATAGGTCCCTGTGGGGCTCTATAGGCTCTATGGGTCCCTGTGGGGCTCTATGGGTCCCTGTGGGGCTCTATGGGTCCCTGTGGGTCCCTATAGGCTCTATGGGTCCCTGTGGGTCCCTATAGGCTCTATGGGTCCCTGTGGGGCTCTATGGGTCCCTATAGGCTCTATAGGTCCCTGTGGGGCTCTATAGGCTCTATGGGTCCCTGTGGGGCTCTATGGGTCCCTGTGGGTCCCTATAGGCTCTATGGGTCCCTGTGGGTCCCTATAGGCTCTATGGGTCCCTGTGGGTCCCTATAGGCTCTATGGGTCCCTGTGGGGCTCTATGGGTCCCTATAGGCTCTATAGGTCCCTGTGGGGCTCTATAGGCTCTATGGGTCCCTGTGGGGCTCTATGGGTCCCTGTGGGTCCCTATAGGCTCTATGGGTCCCTGTGGGTCCCTGTGGGGCTCTATGGGTCCCTGTGGGTCCCTATAGGCTCTATGGGTCCCTGTGGGGCTCTATGGGTCCCTATAGGCTCTATAGGTCCCTGTGGGGCTTTATAGGTGCAGACCCTGCTGGTTCTGAGCCCGGAGCCGGAGCTGCCGGCGGCTCTCGAGGCTCTGACGTGTCTGCGGCGCCGCCAGCTCCGACCCTGTCGCTTCATCAACGTCACCCCCGGCCCCATGGCGTGAGTCTGACCCCTATACCTGGCTCCCAACCCCCTATACGTGCCCCCCGGCCCCCTATATGTTCCCTCCGCCCCCCCCATACGTGCCCCCCGGCCCCCTAAGTGTGGGTCCTGCCCCACAGCGACAACTGGGACTCCCGCAGCGACACCGTGACGGTCGCCGGCTTCAACGAGTCTGTGCTCAGGTAGGACCCAGGGGAGCCCCCACGCTCCTATATGGACTTGGGGACCCCCCCCATGCCCTTATATGGAGTTTGGGGACCTCCCCAATGCCCTTATATGGACTTTGGGGACCTCCCCGATGCCCTTATATGGACTTGGGGATCCCCCTATGCTCTTATATGGACTTTGGGGGATCTCCTATGCCCTTATATGGACTTTGGGGGATCCCCTATGCCCTTATATGGACTTTGGGGGATCCCCTATGCTCTTATATGGACTTTGGGGATCTCCCCTATGCCCTTATATGGACTTTAGGGGGATCTCCTATGTCCTTATATGGACTTTGGGGAATCTCCCCTATGCCCTTATATGGACTTTGGGGGATTCCCTATGCTCTTATATGGACTTTGGGGGATCCCCTATGCCCTTATATGGACTTTTGGGGATCTCCTATGTCCTTATATGGACTTTGGGGAATCTCCCCTATGCCCTTATATGGACTTTGGGGGATTCCCTATGCTCTTATATGGACTTTGGGGGATCCCCTATGCCCTTATATGGACTTTTGGGGATCCCCTATGCCCTTATATGGACTTTGGGGGGATCCCTTATGTCCTTATATGGACTTTGGGGGATCCCCTATGTCCTTATATGGACTTTGAGGACCCCCCCCAATGCCCTTATATGGACTTTAGGGGGATCCCCTATGCCCTTATATGGACTTTGAGGACCCCCCAATGCCCTTATATGGACTATGGGAATTCCTCATGCCCTTATATGGATTTTGGGGATTCCCCTATGCCCTTATATGGACTTTGAGGGATCTCCTATGCCCTTATATGGCTATTAACCCCTTAACCCCCACTTCCCACCTTCATCTATGGCCCTGAAGCCCCTCCCCGCGCCCATATATGGTCATTAACCCCTTCAACCCCGCTCCTGATGCCCATATATGGTCATTAACCCCTTCAACCCCGCTCCTTATGCCCATATATGGTCATTAACCCCTTCAACCCCGCTCCCGATGCCCATATATGGTCATTAACCCCTTCAACCCCGCTCCCGATGCCCATATATGGTCATTAACCCCTTCAACCCCTCTCCCGATGCCCATATATGGTCATTAACCCCTTCAACCCCTCTCCCGATGCCCATATATGGTCATTAACCCCTTCAAACCCGCTCCTGATGCCCATATATGGTCATTAACCCCTTCAACCCCGCTCCCGATGCCCATATATGGTCATTAACCCCTTCAACCCCGCTCCTGATGCCCATATATGGTCATTAACCCCTTCAACCCCGCATCCCAAGCCCCTCTAAGGGCCCCTGAGCCCCTCGAGACGCCCCCTACACGTCCGTTAACCCCTTCCCGTCCAGGCTGGTGGCCCTGGGCGACGCCGGCCGCCTGGCGGCCGAGGTGGCCGCCTGCCCGGCTCGTTTCGGCCTGGGTCCTCCCCCCCCTCCCCCTCCGGAGCCGCCAGGACCCGCCGCGGCCCCTCCCCCTCCCCCGCTGGCCAGGTAAGGAACTGGGATTATGTGGGATTATATGGGATTATGTGGGATTTGAAGGGTCTTGGAGGGGTCTGGGGGGTCCTAAGAGGTGTGAGAGCCCCATAATCCGTGGGATTAGGTGGGATTATATGGGATTTTGTGGGATTCGAGGGGTCTAGGAGGGGTCTGGGGGGTCCTAAGTGGTGCGGGAGCCCCATAACCTGTGGGATTAGATGGGATTATATGGGATTATATGGGATTATTTGGGATTTGAAGGGTCTTGGAGGGGTCTGGGGGGTCCTAAGTGGTGCGGGAGCCCCATAACCCGTGGGATTAGGTGGGATTATATGGGATTATGTGGGATTATTTGGGATTTGAAGGGTCTTGGAGGGGTCTGGGGGGTCCTAAGAGGTGTGAGAGCCCCATAACCCGTGGGATTAAGTGGAATTATATGGGATTAAGGGGGATTATAAGGGATTATATGGGATTATATGGGATTCTTGGATTTGAAGGGTCTAGGAGGGGTCTGGGGGGTCCTAAGTGGTGCGGGAGCCCCATAACCCGTGGGATTAGGTGGGATTATATGGGATTATGTGGGATTATTTGGGATTTGAAGGGTCTTGGAGGGGTCTGGGGGGTCCTAAGAGGTGTGAGAGCCCCATAACCCGTGGGATTAAGTGGAATTATATGGGATTAAGTGGGATTATGAGGGATTATATGGGATTATGTTGGATTTGAAGGGTCTAGGAGGGGTCTGGGGGGTCCTAAGAGGTGTGAGAGCCCCATAACCCGTGGTATTAAGTGGAATTATATGGGATTAGGTGGGATTATGAGGGATTATATGGGATTATATGGGATTTGAAGGGTCTAGGAGAGGTCCGATGGGTCCTCAGAGTTGCGAGAGCCCAGTAACCCGTGGGATTATATGGGATGAAGTGGGATTATATGGGATTATATGGGATTCAAAGGGTCTAGGAGGGGTCCAATGGGTCCTCAGAGTTGCGAGAGCCTAGTAACCCATGGGATTATATGGGATGAAGTGGGATTATATGGGATTACATGGGGCTAAATGAGGTTGGAAGGCCCGGGAGGGCTCCGGGGCTCCCCGTACCCCCTCAATCTGGACTGGGATGACCTGGGCTGGGGCCGGGGTGGGGGCAGCGGGGGCCGCTCGCTGCGTCTCTTCGTGTCGTCGTCGCTGCGGGACATGGCGGGGGAGCGGGCGGCGCTGGTGCGGGCGGCGCTGCCCCGGCTGCGGGCTCGGGCCGCCCCCCGCGGGCTGCGGCTGCAGGAGGTCGAGCTGCGCTGGGGGCTGAGGGCCCCGGGTCTCCAGAGGTAACTATCGATCCCTATTATCGATCCTTATTATCGATCCCTATTATCGGTCCCTATCGGTTCCATGGGAGCTATTGATTCTATTGGCTCCTATGGGTTCTTATTGGTTTCTAGGGGTCCCTAGGGGCCTTTGTGTGTCCTTATGGGTCTCTATGGGGCAGTTCTGGGTCCCTATTGATCCCTATTGGTCCCTATTGATTCTATTGGTTCCATTGGTACCACGGATTCTATTGGTTCTAATTGGTCTCTATGGGCTCTATGGGTCTCTATGGGTTCTATAGATTCCTATAGGTCTTTAGGGGTCTCTGTAGGTGTCTATGGGTCTCTATGGACTCTATGAATCCTTTTAATCCCTATTGATCCCTATTGGTCCCTATTGGTCCCTATTGATTCTATTGGTTCCATTAGTACCACGGGTTCTATTGGTTCCAATTGGTCTCTATGGAGGCTCTCTGGGGTCTCTCTGGGGTCTCTCTGGGGTCTCTCTGGGGTCTCTCTGGGGTCTCTATGGGGTCTCTGTGGGGTCTCTGTGGGGTCTCTGGGGTCTCTATGGGGTCTCCATGGGGTCTCCATGGGGTCTCCATGGGGTCTCTATGGGGTCTCTATGGGGTCTCTATGGGGTCTCTATGGGGTCTCTATGGGGTCTCTATGGGCTCTCTGGGGTCTCTCTGGGGTCTCTCTGGGGTCTCTCTGGGGTCTCTATGGGCTCTATGGGCTCTCTGGGGTCTCTCTGGGGTCTCTCTGGGGTCTCTATGGGGTCTCTATGGGCTCTATGGGGTCTCTATGGGGTCTCTATGGTCTCTCTGGGGTCTCTATGGGCTCTATGGGCTCTATGGGGTCTCTATGGGCTCTATGGGGTCTCTATGGGGTCTCTATGGGGTCTCTATGGGGTCTCTGTGGGGTCTCTGTGGGGTCTCTATGGGGTCTCTATGGGGTCTCTATGGGGTCTCTATGGGGTCTCTGTGGGGTCTCTATGGGGTCTCTATGGGGTCTCTATGGGCTCTATGGGGTCTCTATGGGGTCTCTATGGGGTCTCTGTGGGGTCTCTGTGGGGACTCTATGGGGTCTCTATGGGGTCTCTATGGGCTCTATGGGGTCTCTATGGGGTCTCTATGGGCTCTATGGGGTCTCTATGGGGTCTCTGTGGGGTCTCTATGGGGTCTCTGTGGGGTCTCTATGGGGTCTCTGTGGGGTCTCTATGGGGTCTCTGTGGGGTCTCTATGGGGTCTCTCTGGGGTCTCTCTGGGGTCTCTCTGGGGTCTCTGTGGGGTCTCTGTGGGGTCTCTATGGGGTCTCTGTGGGGTCTCTATGGGGTCTCTATGGGGTCTCTATGGGGTCTCTGTGGGGTCTCTATGGGGTCTCTATGGGGTCTCTATGGGGTCTCTATGGGCTCTATGGGGTCTCTATGGGCTCTATGGGCTCTATGGGGTCTCTATGGGGTCTCTGTGGGGTCTCTATGGGGTCTCTGTGGGGTCTCTATGGGGTCTCTGTGGGGTCTCTGTGGGGTCTCTATGGGGTCTCTGTGGGGTCTCTATGGGGTCTCTATGGGGTCTCTATGGGGTCTCTGTGGGGTCTCTATGGGGTCTCTATGGGGTCTATAGATTCCTATAGGTCTCTAGGAGTCTCTATAGGTGTCTGTGGGTCTCTGTGGACTCTATGAGTCCTTTTAATCCCTATTGATCTCTATTGGTCCCTATTGATCCCTATTGGTTCCATTGGTACCACGGGTTCTATTGGCTCCAATTAGTCCCTATAGGTCCCTATGGGTCCCTGTGGGTCCCTGTGAGCTCTGTGGGTCCATTTAATACTTATTGGTCCCTATTGATTCCTATTGATCCCTATTGGTCCCTATTGATCCCTATTGGTCCCTATTGATCCCTATTGGTCCCTATTGATCCCTATTGGTCCCTAGTGATTCCATTGGTCCCTATTGATTCCATTGGTCCCTATTGATTCTATGGGTCCCTATGGGCTCTATGGGTCCCTATGGGCTCTGTGGGTCCCTATAGGTCCCTATGGGTCCCTATGGGCTCTGTGGGTCCCTATAGGTCCCTATGGGCTCTGTGGGTCCCTATGGGTCCCTATGGGTCCCTATGGGCTCTATGGGTCCCTATGGGTCCCTATGGGTCCCTATGGGCTCTATGGGTCCCTATGGGTCCCTATGGGCTCTGTGGGTCCCTATGGGTCCCTATAGGTCCCTATGGGCTCTGTGGGTCCCTATGGGCTCTATGGGTCCCTATGGGTCCCTATGGGCTCTGTGGGTCCCTATGGGTCCCTATAGGTCCCTATGGGCTCTATGGGTCCCTATGGGTCCCTATGGGCTCTATGGGTCCCTATGGGTCCCTATGGGCTCTGTGGGTCCCTATGGGTCCCTATAGGTCCCTATGGGCTCTATGGGTCCCTATGGGTCCCTATGGGCTCTGTGGGTCCCTATAGGCTCTATACGTGTGTGTGTCCCCCCCCCCCCCGCAGGCGCGTCGAGCTCTGCCTGGACGAGGTCGATCGCTGCGACATCTTCGTGGGGATCCTGGGCGAGCGCTACGGGACCCTGGCCCCCAGCCCCCCTCCCCGTGTAAGCCCCGCCCCCTCCCATTAAGCCACACCCCTCCCTTTAAGCCCCGCCCCCTTTAAACCCCACCCCCTCCCAGCCTTTTCTCCCCCCCCCTCCCCTTTTCTTCCTCCATTGGGCTCGGTGCCCGCCCCATTCCCGCCCCCCACCCCTTGCTTTCTCCTCGGTGCCACCGCGTTTACGGCCCCCCCCTCCCTACCCCGACCTTTGGTTCCCCCTCACTTTAGTTCCTCCCACATCTCCCTGCCCCACAGGCTCTGCCCCCCGGCCGCTCGGTCACCGAACTTGAGATCCGAACCTTCTTGGGGCGCTGGAAAGAGGGGGACCCCCCGCTGCCCGCCCTCATCTACCTCCGGGACCCCCAGCTGCTCAGGTAGGGGGGCTCTATGGGGCCCTAGAGCTCCCTATAGGTCTCTATGGGGCGGCTGTGGGTCCCCATTGGGCCCCATTAAACCCTATTGGTCCCTATTGGCTCCATTGGTTTCTATTGGTTCTATTGCTACTATTGGTTCCTATTGGTATCTGTGAGGTCTCTGTGGGGTCCCTATAGGTCTCTATGGGATTCCTATAGGTTTCTATGGATCGCTATGGGCTCTATGGGTCCCTATGAGTCTCTATGGGGTCTTTATGGGGTCCCTGTGGTCTCTATGGGGTCTCTATAGGTCTCTATGGGGTCTCTATGGGGTCTCTATGGACCCTCTGGGGTCTCTATGGGCTCTATGGGTCCATATGTGGTCTCTATGGGGTCTCTATGGGGTCTCTATGGGATCCCTGTGGGGTTCCTATAGATTTCTGTGGGGTCCTTATACATCTCTATGGGATCTCTATGGGGTCTATATGGGGTTCCTATAGGTCTCTATGGGGTCTTTATGGGGTCTCTATGGGTCTCTATGGGTCCATATGGGGTCCCTATAGGTCTCTATGGGGTCTCTATGGGTCCCTATAGGTCTCTGTGGGGTCTCTATGGGGTCTCTATGGGGCTCTATGGGGGCTCTATGGGGTCTCTCTGGGGTCTCTATGGGGTCTCTATGGGGTCTATGGGGTCTCTATGGGGTCTCTATGGGGTCTATGGGGTCTCTATGGGGTCTCTATGGGCTCTATGGGGTCTCTGTGGGGTCCCTGGGGTCTCTATGGGCTCTCTATGGGGTCTCTATGGGGTCTCTATGGGGTCTGTGGGCTCTATGGGGTCTCTATGGGCTCTATGGGGTCTCTATGGGGTCTCTATGGGTTTCTGTGGGGTCTCTATGGGCTCTATGGGGTCTCTATGGGCTCTCTATGGGGTCTCTATGGGGTCTCTATGGGGTCTCTATGGGGTCTCTATGGGCTCTATGGGGTCTCTATGGGGTCTCTATGGGGTCTCTATGGGGTCTCTATGGGTCTCTATGGGCTCTATGGGGTCTCTATGGGGTCTCTATGGGGTCTCTATGGGTCTCTATGGGGTCTCTATGGGCTCTATGGGGTCTCTATGGGGTCTCTATGGGGTCTCTATGGGGGCTCTATGGGGTCTCTATGGGGTCTCTATGGGGTCTCTATGGTCTCTATGGGGTCTCTATGGGGTCTCTATGGGCTCTATGGGGTCTCTATGGGGTCTCTATGGGGTCTCTATGGGCTCTATGGGGTCTCTATGGGGTCTCTATGGGGTCTCTATGGGTCTCTATGGGCTCTATGGGGTCTCTATGGGGTCTCTATGGGGTCTCTATGGGCTCTATGGGGTCTCTATGGGTCTCTATGGGTCTCTATGGGCTCTATGGGGTCTCTATGGGGTCTCTATGGGGGCTCTATGGGGTCTCTATGGGGTCTCTATGGGGTCTCTATGGGGTCTCTATGGGGTCTCTATGGGGTCTCTATGGGGTCTCTATGGGTTTCTATGGGGTCTATGGGTCCCCATTGATCCCTATGGGCTCTATGGGTCCCCATTGATTCCTATGGGCTCTATAGGTCCCCATTGATTCCTATTGGTTTCTATTGAGGTTAACAGAAGCATGAAAAGAGTAATTAAAGGGCTAATTAAGGCGTGAGATGGTTAATGAGAGTTTTAAATGAGCATTTAAGGGCATAATTGAGGCACGAAAGGGTTAATTAAGGGGTTGAAGGAGCTAATTAGGGCGTGAAGGACTCAATTAGCGGGGTAATTAAGGTCTGGGCGGGGGAAATAAAGGGGAAAGGGGGTCGTTAAGGGGTTAATTGAGAGTAAAGGGGGTAATTAACGACTAAAGAGGGTAGTGGGGGGGTTAATTAAGGCGTACACGGGGTAGTTGGGGTGTGAAAGGGGTAATTAAGGGTGTAATTAAGTCCTGATGGGAGTAAAAGAGGTAATTTAGGGGTAGAAATGGGTTATTAAGGGGGTAGTAGATGCATGAAAATGCTAATTAAGGGGGATAATTAAACCTTTAAGAGGTCATTAGGCGCTAAGGGTGGTAATTAAGTGGCTAATTAAGGTTTAAAGGGCGTAGTGAAGGTGTAAAAGGGTTAATTAAGAGGGAAAAGGGCTCATTAAGGGAGTCTTGAAAGTATTAAGGGGATGATTGAAAGAGTAATTAAGGAATTAAGGGGATAATTAAGGTATAAAGGGGATAACTAAGGGGTTCGTTAAGGTGGAAAGGGAATAATTAAGGTGCAAAGGGGGTAATTAAGGGTTTAATTAAGACCTGAGAGGAGTGAAAGTGATAATTAAAGGGTACAAAAGGATCATTAAGGGGGTTTTGGAGGCATTAAGGGAGTAATTAAGGCATAAAAGGGGTAATTAAGAGATTCACAAAGATGTGAAGGAGGTAATTGAGGTGTGAAAGGGATAATTAAAGGCTTAATTAAGACCTGAAGGAGGTAAAAAGGCTAATTAAAGGGTAGAAAGGGATCCTTAAGGGAGTCTTGAGGGCATTAAGGGGGGTAATTAGGGCCCCGAGAGGGCCAAGAAGGCGCAGGGGGGGCTAGTTAAACGCTAATTAGGGCTAATTAAGTGCCAACTAAGCCCTAATTAACATCTCAGCGAGGTTCCCCCGGATCTCCTGGAGGATTTTGGGCCCGAGTCGCCCTCGGCCGCCTCGAAGCTCTCGGCGCTGAAGGACGAGCTGAGGGGGCACCCGGCCCTGGCCGCCCTCCGCAGGTAACCCCGGGTCCTACCTGCTTCCAGAAGGTTCCAGAAGGTTCTAGAAGGTCCCACCGGGTCCCCTCGGAGTCCTAGACCCCATAACTCAACCTCCAAGTCCTTCAGGACCGCCACAAATCCCAGAAATTCCTTGGGTTTCTTCATCCGGACCTCTGGTTCTTCTCCTGGATCTCTGGATCCGCCTGGATCCCTGGTTCCTCTCCTGGATCCCTGGATCCTCCTGGTTCCCCCGGCAGGTTCAGCTGCTCCTGGGGCGGCTCCGAGACCTGCGACCTCGGCGGCTTCGTGGACCAAGTGGTGGACGACGTCTGGGACCTTCTGGAGACGCGGTTCCTGCAGGTGGGACCTATGGATCTGTGGGGGCCCTAGGGGTCCCTATAGGCTCTATGGGGTCCCTATGGAGTCCCTATAGGCTCTGTGGGGTCTCTGTGGGGTCTCTATGGGGTCTCTATGGGTCTCTATGGGGTCTCTATGGGTCTCTATGGGGTCTCTATGGGTCTCTATGGAGTCTCTATGGGGTCTCTATGGGGTCTCTATGGGCTCTATGGGGTCTCTATGGGGTCTCTATGGGGTCTCTATGGGGTCTCTATGGGGTCTCTATGGGGTCTCTGTGGGGTCTCTGTGGGGTCTCTATGGGGTCTCTATGGGATCTCTATGGGGTCTCTGGGGTCTCTATGGGGTCTCTATGGGGTCTCTATGGGGTCTCTATGGGCTCTGTGGGGTCTCTATGGGATCTCTATGGGGTCTCTGGGGTCTCTATGGGGTCTCTATGGGGTCTCTATGGGGTCTCTATGGGTCTCTATGGGGTCTCTATGGGGTCTCTGGGGTCTCTCTGGGGTCTCTATGGGGTCTCTATGGGGTCTCTATGGGTCTCTATGAGTCTCTATGGGGTCTCTATGGGTCTCTATGGGGTCTCTATGGGTCTCTATGGGGTCTCTATGGGGTCTCTATGGGCTCTATGGGGTCTCTATGGGCTCTATGGGGTCTCTATGGGGTCTCTATGGGTCTCTATGGGGTCTCTATGGGGTCTCTATGGGTCTCTATGGGCTCTATGGGGTCTCTATGGGGTCTCTGTGGGGTCTCTGTGGGGTCTCTGTGGGGTCTCTATGGGGTCTCTATGGGGTCTCTATGGGCTCTATGGGGCTCTATGGGCTCTGTGGGGTCTCTATGGGGTCTCTGTGGGGTCTCTGTGGGGTCTCTATGGGGTCTCTATGGGGTCTCTATGGGGGCTCTATGGGGTCTCTATGGGGTCTCTATGGGGTCCCTATGGGGTCCCTATGGGTCTCTATGGGGTCTCTATGGGGTCTCTATGGGGTCTCTATGGGCTCTATGGGGTCTCTATGGGGTCTCTATGGGCTCTATGGGGTCTCTATGGGGTCTCTATGGGGTCTCTATGGGGTCTCTATGGGCTCTATGGGCTCTATGGGTCTCTATGGGGTCTCTATGGGGTCTCTATGGGGTCTCTATGGGGTCTCTATGGGGTCTCTATGGGGTCTCTATGGGGTCTCTATGGGCTCTCTATGGGCTCTCTATGGGTCTCTATGGGGTCTCTATGGGGTCCCTATGGGGTCCCTATGGGTCTCCAGGGGTCCCTATGGGTCCCTATGGGGTCCCTACAACCCCTATAGGCCCCTGTGTGACCCCTCCCCTCTCCCCCCCCCCCCTCTTTTCCCCAGGGCCCTCCCCCCTCCCTCCAGGCCTCCTTCTTGGCCTCCCAGCGCGGCTCCTTCATAGCCCGATCCCGGCTCCTGGTAGCCACTCTGGAGGCCCTTCGGGGCAGGCGCCACCCCCGCCTCCTGGTCACCGGCCCCACCGGCTGCGGCCGCACCGTCTTCATGGTGGGATTAGGGGCTCCCGTGGTGGGATTAGGGGCTCCCGTGGTGGGATTAGGGGCTCCCGTGGTGGGATTAGGGGCTCCCGTGGTGGGATTAGGGCTCCCGTGGTGGGATTAGGGGCTCCCGTGGTGGGATTAGGGGCTCCCGTGGTGGGATTAGGGCTCCTATGGTGGGATTAGGGGGTCCTATGGTGGGATTAGGGAGTCCTATGGTGGGATTAGGGGCTCCCGTGGTGGGATTAGGGGCTCCCATGGTGGGATTAGGGGCTCCTATGGTGGGATTAGGGGCTCCCGTGGTGGGATTAGGGGCTCCCGTGGTGGGATTAGGGGGTCCTATGGTGGGATTAGGGGTCCTACGGTGGGATTAGGGGGTCCTACGGTGGGATTAGGGGCTCCTATGGTGGGATTAGGGGCTCTCGTGGTGGGATTAGGGGGTCCTATGGTGGGATTAGGGGTCCTACGGTGGGATTAGGGGCTCCTATGGTGGGATTAGGGGCTCCCGTGGTGGGATTAGGGGCTCCTGTGGTGGGATTAGGGGTCCTATGGTGGGATTAGGGGCTCCCGTAGTGGGATTAGGGGCTCCCGTGGTGGGATTAGGGCTCCTATAGTGGGATTAGGGGCTCCTATGGTGGGATTAGGGGCTCCTGTGGTGGGATTAGGGGCTCCTGTGGTGGGATTAGGGGCTCCTGTGGTGGGATTAGGGGTCCTATAGTGGGATTAGGGGCTCCTGTGGTGGGATTAGGGGTCCTACGGTGGGATTAGGGCTCCTGTGGTGGGATTAGGGGCTCCTGTGGTGGGATTAGGGGCTCCTGTGGTGGGATTAGGGGTCCTATAGTGGGATTAGGGGCTCCTGTGGTGGGATTAGGGGTCCTATGGTGGGATTAGGGCTCCTGTGGTGGGATTAGGGGCTCCTGTGGTGGGATTAGGGGCTCCCGTGGTGGGATTAGGGGCTCCTATGGTGGGATTAGGGGCTCCCGTGGTGGGATTAGGGGCTCCTATGGTGGGATTAGGGGCTCCCGTGGTGGGATTAGGGGCTCCTATGGTGGGATTAGGGGCTCCCGTGGTGGGATTAGGGGTCCTATGGTGGGATTATTACCATATATGGTCACCTATAGTGGGATTATGGCCCCATAAAGTGGGATTATGACCATATATGGTCATCTCTGGTGGGATTACCACCACCCCCTCCGTGTCGCAGGCGGCTCTGGTGGGGTCCCTGCAGTCCCCGCCCCCCAAGAAGCCCCGCCCCCGCCGCCCCCCGGCCGCCATCTTCCACCTGGCCGGGGCCGGGGCCCAGGAGAGCGACGTGCGGGTGGCCTTGGCTCACCTGATCCGGCAACTGCGGGACCTGCGGGGGGCGGAGCCTCGGAGCCTGCCCGGCACCTACAGGTGAGTCACGTGACACCCCTTCTCCCTCCATCCCCGTGGTCACCTGACCCCCAGGTGTCCCCTCGGTGACCCCCAAGGGACAAGTTCTTCTAGAAACCAAGATGGCCACCAAGATTATTAAGAAGCCGTTGGGCTTCTTGACCCCTGCGTGACCTCTGTGGTCACGTGACCCCATAACATGTCACGTGACCCCTGCGTGACCCCCACGTGACCTCAAGAGCCGCCATGTTCCTCAGGACCCACCATGACTATGAGAAACCTATTGGGCTCCTTGACCCCCTGGTGACCCCCGCGTGACCTCTGCGGTCACGTGACTCCATAATACGTCACGTGACCCCCGCGTGACCCCCACGTGATCTCAGGAGCCGCCATGTTCCTCAGGACCCACCATGACTATGAGGAACCTATTGAGCTCCTTGACCCCTGGGTGACCCCCGCGTGACCTCTGCGGTCACGTGACCCCATAACACGTCACGTGATCCCCACGTGACCCCCACGTGACCTCAGGAGCCGCCATGTTCCTCAGGACCCACCATGACTATGAGAAACCTATTGGGCTCCTTGACCCCCTGGTGACCCCCGCGTGACCCCCCCCCTCCCCACGTGGTCACGTGACCCCGTGGGAGGTCACGTGACCCCCCTAGGGAGCTGCGGAGCCTTTTCTGGAAGCTTCTGGCCGCCCCGGGGCGGCGCTTGGTCCTCCTGGTGGACGACGCCGACCGGCTCCACGAGGCGGGGACCCCCCGGCCCCACTGGCTGCCCCCCAACCTGCCCCCGGTGAACTGGGAGGGACTGGGAGGGGACTGGGAGGGACTGGGGGATACTGGGGGATACTGGGAGGGGACTGGGAGGGGACTGGGGGATACTGGGAGGGACTGGGAGGGGACTGGGGGATACTGGGAGGGACTGGGGGATACTGGGGGATACTGGGAGGGGACTGGGAGGGGACTGGGGGATACTGGGAGGGGACTGGGGGATACTGGGAGGGGACTGGGGGATACTGGGAGGGGACTGGGGGATACTGGGAGGGAACTGGGGGATACTGGGAGGGGAATGGGGGATACTGGGAGGGGACTGGGGGATACTGGAGGGACTGGGGGATACTGGGAGGGACTGGGAGGGAACTGGGGGATACTGGGAGGGGACTGGGGGATACTGGGAGGGGACTGGGAGGGGACTGGGGGATACTGGGAGGGGACTGGTAGGGGACTGGGGGATACTGGGAGGGGACTGGGTGATACTGGGAGGGACTGGGGGATACTGGGAGGGGACTGGGTGATACTGGGAGGGAACTGGGGGATACTGGAGGGACTGGGGGATACTGGGAGCGACTGGGAGGGGACTGGGGGATACTGGGAGGGACTGGGAGGGGACTGGGGGATACTGGGAGGGGACTGGGGGATACTGGGAGGGGAATGGGGGGATACTGGGAGGGGACTGGGGGATACTGGAGGGACTGGGGGATACTGGGAGCGACTGGGAGGGGACTGGGGGATACTGGGAGGGACTGGGAGGGGACTGGGGGATACTGGGAGGGGACTGGGGGATACTGGGAGGGGACTGGGAGGGGACTGGGGGATACTGGGAGGGGACTGGGAGGGGACTGGGAGGGGACTGGGGGATACTGGGAGGGAACTGGGGGATACTGGGAGGGGATTGGGGATACTGGGAGGGACTGGGAGGGGACTGGGAGGGGATTGAGGGGCTCGCATTGATTGCCTGGAGGGGGCGTGGCTTCATTCCCATAGACTTTAATGGAGGAGGCGTGGCTTCAGCTCCCATAGACTTTAATGGAGGGGGCGTGGTCTTAGCGCTCCATAGACTCCAATGGAGGGGGCGTGGCTTCAGCTCCCATAGACTCCAATGGAGGGGGCGTGGCTTCAGCTCCTATAGACTCCAATGGAGGGGGCGTGGCTTCAGCTCCCATAGACTTTAATGCAGGGGGCGTGGCTTCAGCTCCCATAGACTTTAATGGAGGGGGGCGTGGCTTCAGCTCCCATAGACTTTAATGGAGGGGGCGTGGTCTTAGCGCTCCATAGACTACAATGGAGGGGGCGTGGCTTCACTCCCATTGACGCCAATGGGAGGGGGTGTCTCGCTGCCCTTATATGGACACGAGGGGGCGTGGCTCTCGCTGACCCCGCCCCCTCTCCCCCAGCACGTCACCGTGGTCCTGAGCGCCCGCCGCACCCCCCCTGGGTGGGAGGAGGCCGAGAGGCTGGAGCTGGGACCCCTCCCTCCCCCAGACCGGCGGCTGCTGGTGGGGGCGGAGCTGGAGAGGGAGGGGCGGAGCCTGGGGGCGGAGCAGGTCAGCAACACCCCCTTCCCCCCCCCGCATACACCCCTTATAGGGGACCCCAGATCCCCTATATGGCACCCTCAGTCCTCTATGTGGGACCTCTGCCCCCTATGTGTGGCTCCCAGCCCCCTAAGTGTGGGTCCCGCCCCACAGATGCGGCAGATCCTGGCCAAGGTGGGGGCGCGGCAGCCCCTGTACCTCAAGCTGCTGCTGGCCGAGCTGCGCGGCTTCGCCCGCCACGAGGACGTAAGGGCGCTGTGGGGCGCTGTGGGGTCTCTATGGGGCTCTGCGGGGCGGCTGTGGGTCCCTAGTGGTTCCTATTGGCTTCTATGAGTTTCTATGGGTCTCTACGAGTCTCTATGAGTTGCTATGGGGCTCTATGGGGTGGCTGTGGGTCCTTATTGGTTCCCATTAGTTCCTATTGGTTCCCATTGGCTTCTGTTGGGTTTATTGGTTCCCATTGGTTCCCATTGATTCTCATTGGTTCCCATTGGTTCTTATTGGTTCTTATTGATTCCTATTGGGGCCATTGGCTTCCGTTGGTTCCTATTGGTTCTCATTGATTTCTATTGTGGCCATTGGTTCCCATTGATTCCTATTGGGGGCCATTGGTTCCCATTGGTTCTCATTGATTCCTATTGGGGCCATTGGTTCCCATTGGTTCCCATTGGTTCCCTTTGATTCCCATTGGTTCCCATTGGTTTCTACTGGTTCTCATTGATTCCTATTGCGGCCATTGTTTCCCATTATTTCCCATTGGTTCCTATTGGGGCCATTGGCTCCCATTGGCTCCTATTGGTTCTCATTGGTTCCCATTGGTTCCCATTGGCTCCCATTGATTCCTATTGGGGCCATTGGTTCCCATTGGTTCCCATTGGGGCCATTGGTTCCTATTGGTTCTCACTGATTCCTATTGGGGCGATTGGTTCCCATTGGTTCCTATTGGTTCCCATTGATTCCTATTGGGGCCATTGGTTCCCATTGGTTCTCATTGATTCCTATTGGGGCCATTGGTTCCCATTGGTTCCCATTGGTTCTCATTGATTTCTATTGAGGCTATTGCTTCCTATTGGTTCCCATTGGGGCCATTGATTCCCATTGGGGCCATTGGTTCCTATTGGTTCCCATTGGTTCCCACTGGTTCCCACTGATTCCTATTGGGGCCATTGGTTCCCATTGGTTTCTATTGGTTCTCATTGATTCCTATTGGGGCCATTGGTTCCTGTCAGTTCCCATTGGTTCCCATTGGGGCCATTGGTTCCCATTGGTTCCTATTGGTTCCCATTGGTTCCTGTCAGTTCCCATTGGTTCCCATTGGTTCCCATTGGTTCCCATTGGTTCCTGTCAGTTCCCATTGGTTCCCATTGGTTCCCATTGGGGCCATTGGTTCCTGTCAGTTCCCATTGGGGCCATTGGTTCCCATTAGTTCCTATTGGTTCTCATTGGTTCCCATTGGTTACTATTGGTTCTTATTGATTCTTATTGGGGCCATTGGTTCCTGTCAGTTCCCATTGGTTCCCATTGGGGCCATTGGTTCCCATTGGTTCCTATTGGTTCCCATTGGTTCCTGTCAGTTCCCATTGGTTCCCATTGGTTCCCATTGGTTCCCATTGGGGCCATTGGTTCCCATTGGTTCCCATTGGTTACTATTGGTTCCCATTGGTTCCCATTGGTTACTATTGGTTCCCATTGGTTCCCATTGGTTACTATTGGTTCTCACTGATTCCTATTGGGGCCATTCTTCCTGTCAGTTCCCATTGGTTCCTGTCAGTTCCCATTGGTTCCTGTCAGTTCCCATTGGTTCCCATTGGTTCCCATTGGTTCCCATTGGTTCCCATTGGTTCCTGTCAGTTCCCATTGGTTCCCATTGGGGCCATTGGTTCCCATTGGTTCCTATTGGTTCCCATTGGTTCCCATTGGTTCCCATTGGGGCCATTGGTTCCCATTGGTTCCCATTGGTTCCCATTGGTTCCCATTGGTTCCCATTGGGGCCATTGGTTCCCATTGGTTCCCATTGGTTCCCATTGGTTCCCATTGGGGCCATTGGTTCCCATTGGTTCCCATTGGTTCCCATTGGTTCCCATTGGGGCCATCGGTTCCCATCGGTTCCCATTGGTTCCCATTGGTTCCCATTGGGGCCATTGGTTCCCATTGGTTCCCATTGGTTCCCATTGGTTCCCATTGGTTCCCATTGGGGCCATTGGTTCCCATCGGTTCCCATTGGTTCCCATTGGTTCCTGTCAGTTCCCATTGGTTCCCATTGGTTCCCATTGGTTCCCATTGGTTCCCATTGGTTCCCATTGGTTCCTATTGGTTCCCATTGGTTCCCATTGGGGCCATTGGTTCCCATTGGTTCCTATTGGTTCCCATTGGTTCCCATTGGGGCCATTGGTTCCCATCGGTTCCCATCGGTTCCCATCGGTTCCCATTGGTTCCCATTGGTTCCCATTGGGGCCATTGGTTCCCATTGGGGCCATTGGTTCCTATTGGGGCCATTGGTTCCCATTGGTTCCCATTGGTTCCCATTGGTTCCTGTCAGTTCCCATTGGTTCCCATTGGTTCCCATTGGTTCCCATTGGTTCCCATTGGGGCCATTGGTTCCTATTGGGGCCATTGGTTCCCATTGGTTCCCATTGGTTCCCATTGGTTCCCATTGGTTCCTGTCAGTTCCCATTGATTCCCATTGGTTCCCATTGGGGCCATTGGTTCCCATTGGTTCCTATTGGTTCCCATTGGTTCCTGTCAGTTCCCATTGGTTCCCATTGGTTCCCATTGGTTCCCATTGGTTCCCATTGGTTCCTGTCAGTTCCCATTGATTCCCATTGGTTCCCATTGGTTCCCATTGGTTCCCATTGGTTCCTGTCAGTTCCCATTGGTTCCCATTGGTTCCCATTGGTTCCCACTGGTTCCCATTGGGGCCATTGGTTCCCATTGGTTCCCATTGGTTCCTGTCAGTTCCCATTGGTTCCCATTGGTTCCTATTGGGGCCATTGGTTCCTGTCAGTTCCCATTGGTTCCTATTGGGGCCATTGGTTCCCATTGGTTCCCATTGGTTCCCATTGGTTCCTGTCAGTTCCCATTGATTCCCATTGGTTCCCATTGGGGCCATTGGTTCCCATTGGTTCCTATTGGTTCCCATTGGTTCCTGTCAGTTCCCATTGGTTCCCATTGGTTCCCATTGGTTCCCATTGGTTCCTGTCAGTTCCCATTGATTCCCATTGGTTCCCATTGGTTCCCATTGGTTCCCATTGGTTCCTGTCAGTTCCCATTGGTTCCCATTGGTTCCCATTGGTTCCCATTGGTTCCCACTGGTTCCCATTGGGGCCATTGGTTCCCATTGGTTCCCATTGGTTCCTGTCAGTTCCCATTGGTTCCCATTGGTTCCTATTGGGGCCATTGGGTCCTGTCAGTTCCCATTGGTTCCTATTGGGGCCATTGGTTCCCATTGGTTCCCATTGGTTCCTATTGGGGCCATTGGTTCCCATTGGTTCCCATTGGTTCCTATTGGGGCCATTGGTTCCTGTCAGTTCCCATTGGTTCCCATTGGGGCCATTGGTTCCCATTGGTTCCCATTGGTTCCTATTGGGGCCATTGGTTCCCATTGGTTCCCATTGGTTCCTATTGGGGCCATTGGTTCCTGTCAGTTCCCATTGATTCCCATTGGTTCCCATTGGGGCCATTGGTTCCCATTGGTTCCTATTGGTTCCCATTGGTTCCTGTCAGTTCCCATTGGTTCCCATTGGTTCCCATTGGTTCCCATTGGTTCCTGTCAGTTCCCATTGATTCCCATTGGTTCCCATTGGTTCCCATTGGTTCCCATTGGTTCCTGTCAGTTCCCATTGGTTCCCATTGGTTCCCATTGGTTCCCATTGGTTCCCACTGGTTCCCATTGGGGCCATTGGTTCCCATTGGTTCCCATTGGTTCCTGTCAGTTCCCATTGGTTCCCATTGGTTCCTATTGGGGCCATTGGGTCCTGTCAGTTCCCATTGGTTCCTATTGGGGCCATTGGTTCCCATTGGTTCCCATTGGTTCCTATTGGGGCCATTGGTTCCCATTGGTTCCCATTGGTTCCTATTGGGGCCATTGGTTCCTGTCAGTTCCCATTGGTTCCCATTGGGGCCATTGGTTCCCATTGGTTCCCATTGGTTCCCATTGGGGCCATTGGTTCCCATTGGTTCCCATTGGTTCCTATTGGGGCCATTGGTTCCCATTGGTTCCCATTGGTTACTATTGGGGCCATTGGTTCCCATTGGTTCCCATTGGTTCCTGTCAGTTCCCATTGGTTCCTGTCAGTTCCCATTGGTTCCCATTGGTTCCTATTGGGGCCATTGGTTCCTGTCAGTTCCCATTGGTTCCTATTGGGGCCATTGGTTCCCATTGGTTCCCATTGGTTCCTATTGGGGCCATTGGTTCCCATTGGTTCCCATTGATTCCCATTGGTTCCCATTGGTTTCTGTTTGGCCCCATTGGTTCCCATTAGGCCCATTGGTTCCTATTGCTCCCTATAGGTCTCTATGGGTGCCTATTGGTTCCTATTGATCCCTATTGGCTTCTATTGGGTGTATGGGTTTTTATGGGTGCCTGTGGGGTCTCTATGGGTCCCGGTTAGCTCTCATTGATCTCTATTGGTTTCTATTGGTTCCTGTTTGGTTCAGTGGTTGCTATTGGGGTCTATGGGTCCCTATGGGTCCCTATGGGTGCCTATGGGTCCCTATGGGGGGCTATAGGTCCCTGTGCCCCCCAGGTGGGGTCCCTGGTGGCCTCGGCCCCCCCTTCCCTCTCCGGCCTCCTCTCCCGCATCCTCGAGCGGCTCCAGCTCCGACACGGATCGGCCCTCGGCCTCATCCTCGGGGCCCTCGATGCTGCCCCCCACGGTCAGTCCCACACCTTAAATCAGAGAAATTCACCTTTTTTATCATTTGCCTTATATGGTCAAAATTGCCTTATATGGTAATGTTTGCCTTATATGGTAATGTTTACCTTATATGGTCATTTTTACCTTATATGGTAAATGCGTCTGTGACTGGGCCCTGTGTCCATATATGGACATGGGGGAGGTTCCCCGGGGGTTCCCCAGGCCACGCCCCCATGCCCATATATGGACACAGGGCTGCGGGAGGGGCACCTGGTGGCCATGGTGGAAGAGGGGGACGGCGCCGGCTGGGAGCTGCTGCGGGACCTGCGCTGGTGAGACCAGTACAGACCAGTATGGACCAGTATAGAGTGACAGAGACCAGCATGGACCAGTATAGACCAGTATAGAGTGATACAAACCAGTATAGAGCTCTACATACTCCCAGTACCTATCCAGGTCCTTCCCAGTATAGACCAGTATAAGCCAGTATAGAGTGACAGAAACCAGTATAGACCAGTATAGACCAGTATAGGATGATACAAACCAGTATAGAGCTTTACATACTCCCAATCCCTTCCCAGTCCCTTCCCAGTGCCTCCCAGTCCATCCCAGTCCCCTCCCAGTGCCTCCCAGTCCCCTCCCAGTGCCTCCCAGTGCCTCCCAGTCCCCTCCCAGTCCCCTCCCAGTCCATCCCAGTCCCCTCCCAGTGCCTCCCAGTCCCCTCCCAGTCCCTCCCAGTCCCTCCCAGCCCCTCCCAGTCCCCTCCCAGCCCCTCCCAGTCCCCTCCCAGCCCCTCCCAGTCCCCTCCCAGCCCCTCCCAGCCCCTCCCAGCCCCTCCCAGCCCCTCCCAGTCCCCTCCCAGTCCCCTCCCAGTCCCTCCCAGTCCCCTCCCAGTCCCTCCCAGTCCCTCCCAGTCCCTCCCAGTCCCTCCCAGTCCCCTCCCAGTCCCCTCCCAGTCCCCTCCCAGTCCCTCCCAGCCCCTCCCAGTCCCTCCCAGCCCCTCCCAGTCCCTCCCAGCCCCTCCCAGTCCCCTCCCAGTCCCTCCCAGTCCCCTCCCAGTCCCCTCCCAGTCCCTCCCAGTCCCCTCCCAGTCCCTCCCAGTCCCTCCCAGTCCCCTCCCAGCCCCTCCCAGTCCCTCCCAGTCCCTCCCAGTCCCCTCCCAGTCCCTCCCAGTCCCTCCCAGTCCCTCCCAGCCCCTCCCAGTCCCCTCCCAGTCCCTCCCAGCCCCTCCCAGTCCCTCCCAGTCCATCCCAGTGCCTCCCTGCAGGTTACTGGAGGCGCTGGGCTCCCCCCTGCAGCTCCGCCTGGTTCCCGCGCTCCGAGCCGCCTGCGCGAGGCTCCGCCCCCCCGGCCCAGGCCCCGCCCCTTTGCCCTTATATGGGCATCGCGGCCCCTGCGGGCGGGAGGGGTGGGGGGGGTGGAGGAGCAGGGGGAGGAGGGAGCTGGCAGGTGAGCGACTGGGACATACTGGGAGGGACTGGGAAGGGACTGGAGGGGACTGGGACATATTGGGAGGGGACTGGGAGGGGACTGGGAGGGACTGGGAGGGGACTGGGAGGGGACTGGGAGGGGACTGGGAGGGGATTGGGAGGGACTGGGACATACTGGGAGTGACTGGGAGGGACTGGGAGATACTGGGAAGGGACTGGGAGGGACTGGGAGGGACTGGGAGGGACTGGGACATACTGGGAGTGACTGGGAGGGACTGGGAGATACTGGGAAGGGATTGGGGGGGGACTGGGAGGGACTGGGAGGGGACTGGGAGGGACTGGGACATACTGGGGCGACTGGGAAGGGATTGGGTGATACTGGAATATACTGGGAAGAGACTGGGTGATACTGGGATGTACTAGGAGGGGCTTGGGGGGGACTGGGACATATTGGGAGGGGACTGGGGGGGGCTGTTACTGGTCTATACTGGGAGGCACTGGTTTGTACTGGTGCAGCCGCCATGCTGCGCGAGGCCGACCCCAGCGGGGACGGGGAGTTCGTCGGGGCCGACCCGGAGACCCTGAGGGGCCTCCCGGAGCTACTGGTGAGACTGGGAGGCACTGGGATAGACTGGGAGGGACTGGGATAGACTGGGAGGCACTGGGGCTCTGGATCCCCATTGATCCCTATTGGGTCCCATTGGTTTCTATGGGTCCCTATGGGGTCTATGGGTCTCTATGGGGCAGCTGTGAGTCCCTCTTGGTCCCTATTGATCCCTATTGTCCCCGTTGATGCCTATTGGCCCCTATTGATCCCTATTGGCCCCTATTGATCCCTATTGGTTTCTATTGGTTCCTATTGGATTCATTGGTTTCCATTGGGCTCTATTGGTTCCATTGGTTTCTATGGGTCCCTATGGGGTCTATGGGTCTCTATGGGGCACCTGTGAGTCCCTCTTGGTCCCTATTGATCCCTATGGGTCCCCATTGATCCCTATTGGCCCCTATTGATTTCTATTGGTTTCTATTGGTTCCTATTGGATTCATTGGTTTCCATTGGGCTCTATTGGATCCATTGGTTTCTATGGGTCCCTATGGGGTCTATGGGTCTCTATGGGGCAGCTGTGAGTCCCTCTTGGTCCCTATTGATCCCTGTGGGTCCCCGTTGATCCCTATTGGCCCCTATTGATCCCTATTGGCCCCTATTGATCCCTATTGGTTTCTATTGGTTCCTATTGGATTCATTGGTTTCCATTGGGCTCTATTGGTTCCATTGGTTTCTATGGGTCCCTACGGGGTCTATGGGTCTCTATGGGGCAGCTGTGAGTCCCTCTTGGTCCCTATTGATCCCTGTGGGTCCCCGTTGATCCCTATTGGCCCCTATTGATCCCTATTGGTTTCTATTGGTTCCTATTGGATTCATTGGTTTCCATTGGGCTCTATTGGTTCCATTGGTTTCTATGGGTCCCTACGGGGTCTATGGGTCTCTATGGGGCACCTGTGAGTCCCTCTTGGTCCCTATTGATCCCTATGGGTCCCCATTGATCCCTATTGGCCCCTATTGATTCCTATTGGTTTCTATTGGTTCCTATTGGATTCATTGGTTTCCATTGGGCTCTATTGGTTCCATTGGTTTCTATGGGTCCCTATGGGGTCTATGGGTCTCTATGGGGCAGCTGTGAGTCCCTCTTGGTCCCTATTGATCCCTGTGGGTCCCCATTGATCCCTATTGGCCCCTATTGATTCCTATTGGTTTCTATTGGTTCCTATTGTATTCATTGGTTTCCATTGGGCTCTATTGGTTCCATTGGTTTCTATGGGGGTCTATGGGTCTCTATGGGGCAGCTGTGAGTCCCTCTTGGTCCCTATTGATCCCTGTGGGTCCCCATTGATCCCTATTGGCCCCTATTGATTCCTATTGGTTTCTATTGGTTCCTATTGGATTCATTGGTTTCCATTGGGCTCTATTGGTTCCATTGGTTTCTATGGGTCCCTATGGGGTCTATGGGTCTCTATGGGGCAGCTGTGAGTCCCTCTTGGTCCCTATTGACCCCTATGGGTCCCCATTGATCCCTATTGGCCCCTATTGATCCCTATTGGTTCCTGTTGGATTCATTGGTTTCCATTGGGCTCTATTGGTTCCATTGGTTTCTATGGGTCTCTATGGGGTCTATGGGTCTCTATGGGGTCTATGGGTCTCTATGGGGTCTATGGGTCCCTATGGGGTCTCTATGGGTCTCTATGGGGCAGCTGTCGGTCCCCCTTGGCCCCTATTGATCCCTCTTGCTCCCCATTGGTTTCTATGGGTCGCGCCGTGGGTCACCCCATGGCTCTGTGTGTCGTGTCCCCCCCCCCCCCCCCCCAATTTTACAGGCGCAGTCGGGGCTGTGGTCGCAGCTCTGGGCTCTGTTCTGCTCCCCCGGCTTCCTCCGGGCCCTCCTGACCCACGGACACCTGGGGGTCCTGACCCACGGCATGGGGCAGCTGCGTGAGTGGGACCTATAACCTCTAGAGGCTCTATGGGGTCTCTATGGGTCTTTATGGGCTCTATGGGGTCTCTATGGGGTCTCTATGGGGTCTCTATGGGCTGTATAGGGTCTCTATGGGTCTTTATGGGCTCTATGGGGTCTCTATGGGGGCTCTATGGGGTCTCTATGGGGTCTCTATGGGGTCTCTATGGGGTCTCTCTGGTCTCTATGGGGTCTCTATGGGGTCTCTATGGGGCTCTATGGGGTCTCTATGGGGTCTCTATGGGCTCTATGGGGTCTCTATGGGGTCTCTATGGGCTCTATGGGGTCTCTATGGGGTCTCTATGGGCTCTATGGGGTCTCTATGGGGTCTCTATGGGCTCTATGGGGTCTCTATGGGGTCTCTATGGGCTCTATGGGGTCTCTATGGGGGCTCTATGGGGTCTCTATGGGCTCTATGGGGTCTCTATGGGGTCTCTATGGGGTCTCTATGGGGGCTCTATGGGGGCTCTATGGGGTCTCTATGGGCTCTATGGGGTCTCTATGGGCTCTATGGGGTCACTATGGGGTCTCTATGGGCTCTATGGGGTCTCTATGGGGTCTCTATGGGGCTCTATGGGGTCTCTATGGGGTCTCTATGGGGTCTCTATGGGGTCTCTATGGGGGCTCTATGGGGCTCTATGGGTCTCCATGGGGCTCTATGGGGTCTCTATGGGTCTCTATGGGGTCTCTATGGGGTCTCTATGGGGGCTCTATGGGGTCTCTATGGGGTCTCTATGGGGCTCTATGGGGCTCTATGGGGTCTCTATGGGCTCTATGGGGTCTCTATGGGGTCTCTATGGGGTCTCTATGGGCTCTATGGGGTCTCTATGGGGTCTCTATGGGCTCTATGGGGTCTCTATGGGGTCTCTATGGGGTCTCTATGGGGTCTCTATGGGCTCTATGGGGTCTCTATGGGGTCTCTATGGGCTCTATGGGGTCTCTATGGGGTCTCTATGGTCTCTATGGGGTCTCTATGGGGTCTCTATGGGCTCTATGGGGTCTCTATGGGGTCTCCATGGGGCTCTATGGGGGCTCTATGGGGCTCTATGGGGTCTCTATGGGGTCTCTATGGGGTCTCTATGGGGTCTCTATGGGGTCTCTATGGGGTCTCTATGGGCTCTATGGGGTCTCTATGGGCTCTATGGGGTCTCTATGGGGTCTCTATGGGGTCTCTATGGGGTCTCTATGGGGTCTCTATGGGCTCTATGGGGTCTCTATGGGCTCTATGGGGCTCTATGGGGTCTCTATGGGGGCTCTATGGGGTCTCTATGGGGTCTCTATGGGGTCTCTATGGGGTCTCTATGGGGTCTCTATGGGGTCTCTATGGGCTCTATGGGGTCTCTATGGGCTCTATGGGTCTCCATGGGGCTCTGTGGGGCTCTATGGGGTCTCTATGGGGTCTCTGTGGGGTCTCTATGGGTCTCTATGGGTCTCCATGGGGCTCTATGGGGTCTCTATGGGGCTCTCTGCCCCCCAGGTGAGGCCCAGCGCCGTGGGGCTGTGGTCGCCGTGGGGCTGGACGAGCTGGGGGCCGCGCTAGATGCTCTTGTGGGGCTGGCGGAGGAGGAACCCGCCGTGGGGCAGGAGCCCCTCCTCGCTATGGGGCAGGAGGAGGCCGCTATGGGGCAGGAGGAGGCCGCTATGGGGCAGGAGGAGGCCGCTATGGGGCGCTGGGCCCTCGCCGTGGGGCTGGCGCAGGAGGTGGCCAACGCCGCCCCCCCCTGCCCCCTCCTGCCCCACATCAAGCGCCTCCTGCCCCACGGCGACCACCGGCTCCTGCGCTGCCCCCGACCCCCCCCGGACACCAGGTTCCCCCCGAGGTGGGTCCCGACCCATAGATGTGGGTCCCAGCCCCATAGATGTAGGTCCCAGCCCCATAGATGTGGGTCCCGACCCCTATATATGAGTCCCAGCCCCATAGATGTGGGTCCCAGCCCCATAGATGTGGGTCCCGACCCCTATATATGAGTCCCAGCCCCATAGATGTGGGTCCCAGCCCCATAGATGTGGGTCCCGACCCCTATATATGAGTCCCAGCCCCATAGATGTGGGTCCCGACCCATATATATGAGTCCCAGCACCATAGATGTGGGTCCGACCCCTATATGTGAGTCCCAGCCCCATAGATGTGGGTCCCAGCCCCATAGATGTGGGTCCCGACCCCTATATATGAGTCCCAGCCCCATAGATGTGGGTCCCGACCCCTATATGTGAGTCCCAGCCCCATAGATGTGGGTCCCAACTCCTATATGTGAGTCCCAGCCCCATAGATGTGGTTCCCAACCCCTATATGTGGGTCCCAGCCCCATAGATGTGGGTCCTGACCCCTATATATGAGTCCCAGCCCCACAGATGTGGGTCCCGACCCCTATATATGAGTCCCAGACCCATAGATGTGGGTCCCAGCCCCATAGATGTGGGTCCCGACCCCTATATGTGGGTCCCAGCCCCATAGATGTGGGTCCTGACCCCTATATATGAGTCCAAGCCTCATAGATGTGGGTCCCGACCCCTATACGTGAGTCCCAGCCCCATAGATGTGGGTCCCAGCCCCATAGATGTGGGTCCCGACCCCTATATGTGAGTCCCAGCCCCATAGATGTGGGTCCCGACCCCTATATATGAGTCCCAGCCCCACAGATGTGGGTCCCGACCCCTATACGTGAGTCCCAGCCCCATAGATGTGGGTCCCGACCCCTATATATGAGTCCCAGCCCCACAGATGTGGGTCCCGACCCCTATATATGAGTCCCAGACTCATAGATGTGGGTCCCAGCCCCATAGATGTGGGTCCCGACCCCTATATGTGGGTCCCAGCCCCATAGATGTGGGTCCTGAGCCCTATATATGAGTCCAAGCCTCATAGATGTGGGTCCCAACCCCTATATATGAGTCCCAGCCCCATAGATGTGGGTCCCAGCCCCATAGATGTGGGTCCCGACCCCTATACGTGAGTCCCAGCCCCATAGATGTGGGTCCTGACCCCTATATATGAGTCCCAGCCCCATAGATGTGGGTCCTAACCCCTATATGTGAGTCCCAGCCCCATAGATGTGGGTCCCGACCCCTATATATGAGTCCCAGCCCCATAGATGTGGGTCCCAGCCCCATAGATGTGGGTCCCGACCCCTATATATGAGTCCCAGCCCCATAGATGTGAGTCCCAGCCCCATAGATGTGGGTCCTGACCCCTATATATGAGTCCCAGCCCCATAGATGTGGGTCCTAACCCCTCTATGTGAGTCCCAGCCCCATAGATGTGGGTCCCGACCCCTATATATGAGTCCCAGCCCCATAGATGTGGGTCCCAGCCCCATAGATGTGGGTCAGACCCCTAAGTGTGGGTCCAGCCGGCGTGTGGCCGGGGGTCGGGGCTCGGTTCTCGCCCTCAGCCCCTGCGGAACTTGGGGGGCGACGGGAGGAGAGGGGGGAACCCTCACCTGGAGCCACCTGGAGAGCGGGGAGGTAACTGGGAGGGACTGGGAGGGGACTGGGAGGGACTGGGGGGGGACTGGGAGGGACTGGGAGGGACTGGGGGGAACTGGGAGGGACTGGGGGGAACTGGGATGGACTGGGAGGGGACTGGGAGGGACTGAGAGGGACTGGGGGGAACTGGGATGGACTGGGAGGGGACTGGGATGGACTGGGAGGGGACTGGGAGGGACTGGGAGGGACTGGGAGATACTGGGAGATACTGGGTTATACTGGGAGGACGTTCTAGACCTTTATACTGGGTTACACTGGTCTATACTGGGTTGTATTGGTTTATACTGGTCTATACTGGGTTATAGCATCACAGGGGTTGCAAATCACCTTGAGGGATCCCACTATAGGCACTGGTTTCTACTGGTTTCTACTGGTTTCTAGTGGTTTTTGGTGGTTTGGGAGTGTTTTCTGGGCCCGCACTGGTCCCTACTGGTTTATACTGGTCTGTACTGGTGCCAGGTGGTGCAGGAGATCCAGGGCACGTGCGGCAGCGTCCGAGCTGCGGTCGCTCTCAGCTCTGAACTGGTGGCACTGGGAGGAGCTGGGGGGGAACTGGAGCTGTGGAGCATCCCCGGGGGCGAGCGGTACTGGGGCTGACTGGGAGGGGACTGGGAGGGGACTGGGAGGGACTGGGATATACTGGGAGGGGACTGGGAGGGGACTGGGAGGGGACTGGGAGGGACTGGGATATACTGGGAGGGGACTGGGAGGGGACTGGGAGGGGACTGGGAGGGACTGGGATATACTGGGAGGGGACTGGGAGGGACTGGGAGGGACTGGGAGGGGATTGGGGAGGACTGGGAGGGACTGGGAGGGGACTGGGAGGGACTGGGATATACTGGGAGGGGACTGGGAGGGACTGGGATGGACTGGGAGGGACTGGGAGGGGACTGGGAGGGACTGGGAGGGACTGGGATATACTGGGAGGGGACTGGGAGGGGACTGGGAGGGGACTGGGAGGGACTGGGATATACTGGGAGGGGACTGGGAGGGACTGGGAGGGGACTGGGAGGGGACTGGGAGGGACTGGGAGGGGATTGGGGAGGACTGGGAGGGACTGGGAGGGACTGGGATATACTGGGAGGGGACTTGGAGGGACTGGGATGGACTGGGAGGGACTGGGAAGGGAATTGAGGGGATTGGGGGGGACTGGGATGGACTGGGATGGACTGGGAAGGGACTGGGAAGGGACTGGGAGGGGACTGGGAGGGACTGGGAGGGGACTGGGAGGGACTGGGAGGGACTGGGAGGGGATTGAGGGGATTGGGGGGGACTGGGAGGGACTGGGAGGGACTGGGAGGGGACTGGGAGGGACTGGGATGGACTGGGAGGGACTGGGAGGGGACTTGGAGGGACTGGGAGGGACTGGGAGGGGATTGGGGGGGACTGGGAGGTACTGGGAGGGGACTGGGAGGGACTGGGAGGGACTGGGAAGGGAATTGAGGGGACTGGGAGGGGCTGGGTGATACTGGGATGGAGTTGGGAGGGGACTGGGAGTCACTGGGTGATACTGGGAGGCACTGGGAGCCCCCGTAGGGCTCCGCAGGGCTCCCTGCTGTCCCGTACTGGTCCGTACTGGTCCTTACTGGTCCGTACTGGTCCTTACTGGTCCGTACTGGTCAGGCTGTGGTCGGTCCCCGCGCACCGAGGCCCCATCAGCGCCCTCAGCCCCCACCCGGGGGGCGTCGCCTCGGCGGCGCTTGATGGCGTCATCAAGGTGGGCGGGGCCTGATAAAACGGAAGTCTATGGGAAGGGGCGTGGCTTGGGTATAATGGGAGTCTATGGAGGGGGCGTGGCTTGGGTATAATGGGAGTCTATGGAGGGGGCGTGGCTTGGGTATAATGGGAGTCTATGGAGGGGGCGTGGTTTGGGTATAATGGGAGTCTATGGAGGGGGCGTGGTTTGGGAATAATTGGAGTCTATGGAGGGGGCGTGGCTTGGGTATAATGGGAGTCTATGGAGGGGGCGTGGTTTGGGTATAATGGGAGTCTATGGAGGGGGCGTGGTTTGGGAATAATTGGAGTCTATGGAGGGGGCGTGGTTTGGTTATAATGGGAGTCTATGGAGGGGGCGTGGCTTGAGTATAATGGGAGTCTATGGAGGGGGCGTGGCTTGTGCTTGATTGACGGTCCCATAGGGTTTAATGTAAAGGGGCGTGGCTTCCATTTGATTGACACCCACGGTGACTTTAGGTAAAGGGGCGTGGTCTAATCCCTAAAGGGGCGTGGCTTGAATTTGACAGACAGCGTCTCTCCCCTTTAGGTGTGGACGCTGATGGGCGGAGCTCCCGCGGGGGGCGTGGCCTTGGGTCCCCCGGTCACGTGCCTGGCCCTGCACCCCGGGGGGGCGTGGCTTGCGGTGGGAGGGTGGGCGGGGCTTCTGCTGGTGCTGCCCCTGGACCGGCCCGGGAACCCCGTGGTGAGTACTGGGAGGGACTGGGAGGGGATTAAGGGGGGACTGGGAGGTACTGGGAGGGACTGGGAGGGGATTAGGGGGGGACTGGGAGGTACTGGGAGGGACTGGGAGGGATTTGGGGGGGACTGGGAGGTACTGGGAGGTACTGGGAGGGGTTTGGGGGGGACTGGGAGGCACTGGGAGGTACTGGGAGGGGATTGGGGGGGACTGGGAGGCACTGGGAGGTACTGGGATGGACTGGGAGGCACTGGGAGGCTCTATTTCCATACCAGTGGCCATACTGGTCTATACTGGTTTATACTGGTACGGTCTCCTATCCTATTAGGTGACCCCTAGGGACCCCCCCTGTGCCCCTCAGACCCGATTTTGACCCATTCTAACCCTTTTTACCCCATACTGGTTTATACTGGTTTATACTGGTTTATACTGGTTTATACTGGTTCATACTTGTATGGCTTCCTATGTCCCCAGGGACCCCCGGGGACCTTCCTTGACTGGTCTGTACTGGTTTATACTGGTTTCTGTCCTTTCTACAGGCGCTGGGGCAACGCGGGTCGGGCGCCTCCACCTGGTCCCTGGCCTGGGGTGGGGCTCAAGGGGCGGAGCTCCTGGCTGGGGGCGTGGCCTCCGGGGCCGGAGGGGGCGTGGCTGTGCGGCTGTGGGCGTGGCCAAGCGGCTTTCCCCTCGCCCGCCTCCCCCTCCCCGCCGGGTCCCCCCACCCTCCTCGGGCTCTGGCCTTCGCGCCCCCTCCCCGCGACGGGGAACCCCGAAACCGACCCTGGTTGCTGGGAGCGGGGCCCGGGGGAAGGGTGAGGGCCCTATCGGGGCTGTAGGGACCGGGGGGGGGTGGGGGGGAGCGTGTGGAGGGGTCTGGGGGGGTCACGGGGCCATCTATTGTGGGTTTGGGGGGGTCTGGGGTGCATAGAAGGAGGTTAAGGGGGGTCTAGGGACCATATAAGGGGGTCTGGGGCCCCTATAGTGGGGTTATGGGGGGGGCCTGGGGTCTGTATAAGGAGATTGGGGGTCCCTATGGGTCCATACGGATCTATAGGGCCCCTCCTTCACCCCCCTTT
Organism: Clamator glandarius; assembly: GCA_033459285.1. NCBI lineage: Eukaryota > Metazoa > Chordata > Aves > Cuculiformes > Cuculidae > Clamator > Clamator glandarius. The sequence continues at coordinate 35,585 of JAUNZM010002816.1, forward strand.
TCTGTCCCCCCTCCCCTCCAGGTGCTGCTGTGGCCGGGGGGGCTGGGCCGGCTGCGAGCCACCTTAAGCCCCGCCCCTTCTATTGGAGTCAATGGGGAGCGAGGCCACGCCCTCTCCATTGGTGGCAATGGGGAGCGAGGCCACGCCCCCTCCTTTGGGGGAAATGGGGAGCTAAACCACGCCCCCTCCATTGGTCGCAATGGGGAGCGAGGCCACGCCCCCTCCATTGGAGTCAATGGGGAGCGAGGCCACGCCCCCTCCATTGGAGTCAATGTGACCTCAAGCCACGCCCCCTCCATTGGAGTCTATGGGACCTCAAGCCACGCCCCCTCCATTGGAGTAAATGAGACATCAAGCCACGCCCCCTCGCCGTTAGGCCCCGCCCTCTGCGCGGCCTTCGATGCCTCCGGGTCCCAGCTGGCCGTGGGGCACTGGGGGGGCAACGTGTGGGTGCACCGGGTGCCCTGGGGTGAGTGAACCAGTATGGACCAGTATGGACCAGTATGGACCAGTTGGGGACGCTGACCCGCCCCCAGTCCCTCCCAGTTCAGCTCAGTCCCCTCCCAGTGCCTCCCAGCCCCTCCCAGTTCAGCTCAGTCCCCTCCCAGTGCCTCCCAGCCCCTCCCAGTTCAGCTCAGTCCCCTCCCAGTGCCACCCAGTCCCTCCCAGTTCAGCTCAGTCCCCTCCCAGTGCCTCCCAGTTCAGCCCAATCTCCTCCCAGTGCCTCCCAGTCCCTCCCAGTTCAGCTCAGTCCCCTCCCAGTGCCTCCCAGTCCCTCCCAGTTCAGCTCAGTCCCCTCCCAGTCCCTCCCAGTCCCTCCCAGTTCAGCTCAGTCCCCTCCCAGTCCCTCCCAGTTCAGCCCAATCTCCTCACAGTGCCTCCCAGTCCCTCCCAGTTCAGCCCAATCCCCTCCCAGTCCCTCCCAGTTCAGCTCAGTCCCCTCCCAGTGCCTCCCAGTCCCTCCCAGTTCAGCTCAGTCCCCTCCCAGTCCCCTCCCAGTCCCTCCCAGTTCAGCTCAGTCCCCTCCCAGTGCCTCCCAGTCCCTCCCAGTTCAGCTCACTCCCCTCCCAGTCCTTCCCAGTTCAGCTCAGTCCCCTCCCAGTGCCTCCCAGTCCCTCCCAGTTCAGCTCACTCCCCTCCCAGTCCCTCCCAGTTCAGCTCAGTCCCCTCCCAGTGCCTCCCAGTCCCTCCCAGTTCAGCTCACTCCCCTCCCAGTCCCTCCCAGTTCAGCCCAATCCCCTCCCAGTCCCTCCCAGTTCAGCCCAGTCCCCTCCCAGTCCCTCCCAGTTCAGCCCAGTCCCCTCCCAGTCCCTCCCAGTTCAGCTCAGTCCCCTCCCAGTGCCTCCCAGTCCCTCCCAGTTCAGCTCAGTCCCCTCCCAGTGCCTCCCAGTCCCTCCCAGTTCAGCTCACTCCCCTCCCAGTCCCTCCCAGTTCAGCTCAGTCCCCTCCCAGTGCCTCCCAGTCCCTCCCAGTTCAGCTCACTCCCCTCCCAGTCCCTCCCAGTTCAGCTCAGTCCCCTCCCAGTCCCTCCCAGTTCAGCTCACTCCCCTCCCAGTCCCTCCCAGTTCAGCTCACTCCCCTCCCAGTCCCTCCCAGTTCAGCTCAATCCCCTCCCAGTCCCTCCCCTTCCCACCCCTCCCTCCCCTATGCCCATATAAGGGCATAAGTGGGCGTGGCACTCGCAGAGCGCTAAGCTCCGCCCCTTTTTTCTGTCTCTCCCCCCCTCGCAGGCTCCGCCCCCCTGGCGCTTCCCGCCGCCCCGTGCCACGTGACCAGCCTGGCGTGGGCGGGGCCGGAAGCGCTCGCGGGGGGCGGGGCCTCGGACGCGCTTTTCCTGTGGGCGTGGCCTCCGCCAGGCCCCGCCCCTTCCGCCCCGCCCCGCGAGCTGCCGATTGGCCGGGGGGGGGTGAGGGAGGTGGGGGGGGCGGCGGGGAGCCTGGTGGTGTTAACTGGTGAGACTGGGAGCGACTGGGGGGGGACTGGGAGGGACTGGGAGGGGCTGGGAGGGGACTGGGAGGGGCTGGGAGGGACTGGGAGGGGCTGGGAGGGGACTGGGAGGGACTGGGAGGGACTGGGAGGGGACTGGGAGGGGATTGGGAGGGGACTGGGAGGGACTGGGAGGGACTGGGAGGGGAGTGAGCTGAACTGGGAGGGACTGGGATGGGATTGGGAGGGGACTGGGAGGGGACTGGGAGGGCACTGGGAGCTACTGGTTTGAACTGGGAGCTACTGGTTTCACTGGGAGCGCTGGGTGCTGTGGGTCAGAACTGGGTTTTACTGGTTTAAACTGGTTGATGCGGGTTTCAAGGGGGCTTTGACTGGCCTGGACTGGTCCTTACTGGTGGTTACTGGTCCATACTGGTCTGTACTGGTCCATACTGGTGGTTCCTGGTTGCAGGGGACGGCTCGGTGGGGCTGCTGGAGCCGTCGGCCCTCGCCGTGGGGCAGCCCCCCACGTGGCTGCGGCCGCACCGGGGACCCACGGAATGTGTGGGGCTGAGCCCCACGGCGACGGCGCTGGCCACGGCCGGGGCCGACCGCGTATGTGGGGCGGGAGCTGTGGGGCGGGAGCTGTGGGGCGGGATCTATGGGGCTGGGGTAGGATCTATGGGGCTGGATCTATGGGGCGGGATCTATGGGGCAGGATCTATGGGGCTGGATGTATGGGGCAGGATCTATGGGGTTGGATCTATGGGGCTGGGGCAGGATCTATGGGGCAGGATCTATGGGGCTGGGGCTGGATCTATGGGGCAGGATCTATGGGGCTGGGGCTGGATCTATGGGGCGGGATCTATGGGGCAGGATCTATGGGGCAGGATCTATGGGGCTGGGGTAGGATGTATGGGGCAGGATCTATGGGGCAAGATCTATGGGGCTGGGGCAGGATCTATGGGGCGGGATCTATCGGGCTGGATCTATGGGGCAGGATCTATGGGGCAGGATCTATGGGGCTGGGGCAGAATCTATGGGGCAGGATCTATGGGGCAGGATCTATGGGGCTGGGGCTGGATCTATGGGGCAGGATCTATGGGGCTGGATCTATGGGGCAGGGTCTATGGGACTGGATCTATGGGGCGGGATCTATGGGGCGGGATCTATGGGGCGGGATCTATGGGGCAGGGTCTATGGGGCAGGATCTATGGGGCTGGATCTATGGGGCGGGATCTATGGGGCGGGATCTATGGGGCAGGATCTATGGGGCGGGATCTATGGGGCGGGATCTATGGGGCAGGATCTATGGGGCAGGATCTATGGGGCGGGATTTATGGGGCGGGATCTATGGGGCAGGATCTATGGGGCAGGATCTATGGGGCTGGGGCTAGATCTATGGGGCTGGATCTATGGGGCAGGATCTATGGGGCTGGGGCTAGATCTATGGGGCTGGATCTATGGGGCAGGGTCTATGGGGCTGGATCTATGGGGCAGGATCTATGGGGCAGGATCTATTGGGCGGGATCTATGGGGCGGGATCTATGGGGCTGGATGTATGGGGCTGGATCTATGGGGGAGGGTCTATGGGGCAGGATCTATGGGGCAGGGTCTATGGGGCTGGATCTATGGGGCAGGATCTATGGGGCTGGGGCTACAGGGTGGCAGCTATGGGTCTGCGGCCGTCGCTATGGGGCAGGGCGGGATCTGTGGGGCTGAGGCCGTGACTATGGGGCAGGCACTGGCCGTGTGGGGCGTGGGCGCCGCCGTGGGGCTGAGGCGCCGCTGGCCGGAGGCTCATAGCGAGGGTGTCAGCGCCGTGGGGTGGGCCGGGCCCCTGCTGGTGAGTCTGGGGGCGCTAGGGGCTCTATGGGGTCTCTATGGGCTCTATGTGGTCTCTATGGGGTCTCTATGGGGTCTCTATGGGGTCTCTATGGGGTCTCTATGGGCTCTATGGGGTCTCTATGGGGTCTCTATGGGCTCTATGGGGTCTCTATGGGCTCTATGGGCTCTATGGGGTCTCTATGGGCTCTATGGGGTCTCTATGGGGTCTCTATGGGGCTCTATGGGGTCTCCATGGGGTCTCCATGGGGTCTCTATGGGGTCTCTATGGGGTCTCTATGGGGGCTCTATGGGGTCTCCATGGGGTCTCTATGGGGTCTCTATGGGGTCTCTATGGGGTCTCTATGGGTCTCTATGGGGTCTCTATGGGCTCTATGGGCTCTATGGGGTCTCTATGGGGTCTCTATGGGCTCTATGGGGTCTCTATGGGCTCTATGGGGTCTCTATGGGGTCTCTATGGGCTCTATGGGGTCTCTATGGGGTCTCTATGGGGGCTCTATGGGGTCTCTATGGGGTCTCTATGGGCTCTATGGGGTCTCTATGGGTCTCTATGGGGTCTCTATGGGGTCCCCATGGGGTCTCTATGGGGTCTCTATGGGGTCTCTATGGGGGCTCTATGGGGTCTCTATGGGTCTCTATGGGGGCTCTATGGGGTCTCTATGGTCTCTATGGGGTCTCTATGGGGTCTCTATGGGGTCTCTATGGGGTCTCTATGGGGTCTCTATGGGGGCTCTATGGGGTCTCTATGGGGTCTCTATGGGTCTCTATGGGGGCTCTATGGGGTCTCTATGGGGTCTCTATGGTCTCTATGGGGTCTCTATGGGGTCTCTATGGGGTCTCTATGGGGTCTCTATGGGCTCTATGGGTCTCTATGGGGTCTCTAGGGGCTCTATGGGGTCTCCATGGGGTCTCTATGGGCTCTATGGGGTCTCTATGGGGTCTCTATGGGCTCTATGGGGTCTCTATGGGGTCTCTATGGGTCTCTATGGGGGCTCTATGGGGTCTCTATGGGGTCTCTATGGTCTCTATGGGGTCTCTATGGGGTCTCTATGGGGGCTCTATGGGGTCTCTATGGGGTCTCTATGGGGTCTCCATGGGGTCTCTATGGGGTCTCTATGGGGTCTCTATGGTCTCTATGGGGTCTCTATGGGGTCTCTATGGGGTCTCTATGGGGTCTCTATGGGTCTCTATGGGGGCTCTATGGGGTCTCTATGGGGTCTCTATGGTCTCTATGGGGTCTCTATGGGGTCTCTATGGGGTCTCTATGGGGGCTTTATGGGGTCTCTATGGGGTCTCTATGGGGTCTCCATGGGGTCTCTATGGGGTCTCTATGGGGTCTCTATGGGGTCTCTATGGTCTCTATGGGGGCTCTATGGGGGCTCTATGGGGTCTCTATGGGGTCTCTATGGGGTCTCCATGGGGTCTCTATGGGTCTCTATGGGGGCTCTATGGGGTCTCTATGGGGTCTCTATGGTCTCTATGGGGGCTCTATGGGGGCTCTATGGGGTCTCTATGGGGTCTCTATGGGGTCTCCATGGGGTCTCTATGGGTCTCTATGGGGTCTCTATGGGGTCTCTATGGGGTCTCTATGGGGGCTCTATGGGGGCTCTATGGGGTCTCTATGGGGTCTCTATGGGGCTCTATGGGGTCTCCATGGGGTCTCCATGGGGTCTCTATGGGGTCTCTATGGGGTCTCTATGGGGGCTCTATGGGGTCTCCATGGGGTCTCTATGGGGTCTCTATGGGGTCTCTATGGGGTCTCTATGGGTCTCTATGGGGTCTCTATGGTCTCTATGGGGGCTCTATGGGGGCTCTATGGGGTCTCTATGGGGTCTCTATGGGGTCTCCATGGGGTCTCTATGGGTCTCTATGGGGTCTCTATGGGGTCTCTATGGGGGCTCTATGGGGGCTCTATGGGGTCTCTATGGGGTCTCTATGGGGCTCTATGGGGTCTCCATGGGGTCTCCATGGGGTCTCTATGGGGTCTCTATGGGGTCTCTATGGGGGCTCTATGGGGTCTCCATGGGGTCTCTATGGGGTCTCTATGGGGTCTCTATGGGGTCTCTATGGGTCTCTATGGGGTCTCTATGGTCTCTATGGGGGCTCTATGGGGGCTCTATGGGGTCTCTATGGGGTCTCCATGGGGTCTCCATGGGGTCTCTATGGGGGCTCTATGGGGTCTCTATGGGCTCTATGGGGGCTCTATGGGGTTTCTATGGGGTCTCTATGGTCTCTATGGGGTCTCTATGGGGTCTCTATGGGGTCTCTATGGGGTCTCTATGGGGGCTCTATGGGGTCTCTATGGGGTCTCTATGGGCTCTATGGGGTCTCTATGGGGTCTCTATGGTCTCTATGGGGGCTCTATGGGGTCTCTATGGGGTCTCTATGGTCTCTATGGGGTCTCTATGGGGGCTCTATGGGGTCTCTATGGGCTCTATGGGGTCTCTATGGGGTCTCTATGGGGTCTCTATGGGGTCTCTATGGTCTCTATGGTCTCTATGGGGTCTCTATGGGGTCTCTATGGGGTCTCTATGGGGTCTCTATGGGGTCTCTATGGTCTCTATGGGGGCTCTATGGGGTCTCTATGGGGTCTCTATGGTCTCTATGGTCTCTATGGGGTCTCTATGGGGTCTCTATGGGGTCTCTATGGGGTCTCTATGGGGTCTCTATGGGGTCTCTATGGGGTCTCCATGGGGTCTCTATGGGGTCTCTATGGGGTCTCTATGGGTCTCTATGGGGGCTCTATGGGGTCTCTATGGGGTCTCTATGGGTCTCTATGGGGTCTCTATGGGTCTCTATGGGGTCTCTATGGGCTCTATGGGGTCTCTATGGGGTCTCTATGGGCTCTATGGGGTCTCTATGGGGTCTCTATGGTCTCTATGGGGGCTCTATGGGGTCTCTATGGGGTCTCTATGGGGTCTCTATGGTCTCTATGGGGGCTCTATGGGGTCTCTATGGGCTCTATGGGGTCTCTATGGGGTCTCTATGGGCTCTATGGGGTCTCTATGGGGTCTCTATGGGGTCTCTATGGGGTCTCTGTGGGGTCTCTATGGGGTCTCTATGGGGTCTCTATGGGGTCTCTATGGGCTTTATGGGGTCTCTATGGGGTCTCTATGGGGTCTCTATGGGTCTCTATGGGGTCTCTATGGGCTCTATGGGGTCTCTATGGGGTCTCTATGGGGTCTCTATGGGTCTCTATGGGGTCTCTATGGGTCTCTATGGGGTCTCTATGGGGTCTCTATGGGGTCTCTGTGGGGTCTCTATGGGGTCTCTATGGGCTCTATGGGGTCTCTATGGGGTCTCTATGGGGTCTCTATGGTCTCTATGGGGTCTCTATGGGGTCTCTATGGGGTCTCTATGGGGTCTCTATGGGCTCTATGGGGTCTCTATGGGGTCTCTATGGGCTCTATGGGGTCTCTATGGGGTCTCTATGGTCTCTATGGGGTCTCTATGGGGTCTCTATGGGGTCTCTATGGGGTCTCTATGGTCTCTATGGGGTCTCTATGGGGTCTCTATGGTCTCTATGGGGTCTCTATGGGGTCTCTATGGGGTCTCTATGGGGTCTCTATGGGGTCTCTATGGGGTCTCTATGGGGTCTCTGTGGGGTCTCTATGGGTCTCTATGGGTCTCTATGGGCTCTATGGGGTCTCTATGGGGTCTCTATGGGGTCTATGGGCTCTATGGGGTCTCTATGGGGTCTCTATGGGGTCTCTATGGGTCTCTATGGGTCTCTATGGGCTCTATGGGGTCTCTATGGGGTCTCTATGGTCTCTATGGGGTCTCTATGGGGTCTCTATGGGGTCTATGGGCTCTATGGGGTCTCTATGGGCTCTATGGGCTCTATGGGGTCTCTATGGGGTCTCTATGGTCTCTATGGGGTCTCTATGGGGTCTCTATGGGGTCTATGGGCTCTATGGGGTCTATGGGCTCTATGGGCTCTATGGGGTCTCTATGGGGTCTCTATGGGGTCTATGGGCTCTATGGGGTCTCTATGGGGTCTCTATGGGGTCTCTATGGGTCTCTATGGGTCTCTATGGGCTCTATGGGGTCTCTATGGGGTCTCTATGGTCTCTATGGGGTCTCTATGGGGTCTCTATGGGCTCTATGGGCTCTATGGGGTCTCTATGGGGTCTCTATGGGGTCTCTATGGGGTCTCTATGGGGTCTCTATGGGGTCTCTATGGGCTCTATGGGCTCTATGGGTCTCTATGGGGTCTCTATGGGGTCCCTGGGGTCTCTTTGGGGTCCCTGGGGGTCCCTCTAGGCCCCTATAGGCGCTGGGGGGGGTCCCGTAGGTGTCGGGGGGCAGCGGAGGGGGCGCCGTGTGCGTGTGGGACCCCGAATCGGGGCAGCGACTGCGGCGCCTGGAGAGCCCGGGGGGGGGCGGCGGCCGCGCTCGGAGGGGACGTGAGTGGGGGGGAAAAGGGGGGACTTGGGGGGGGAAAAGGGGGGATTGGGGGGGGGAAAAGGGGGGATTTAGGGGGGGAAAAGGGGGGATTGGGGGGGGAAAGGGGGGATTTGGGGGGAAATGGGCAAATTTGGGGGGAAATTTGGGGGGAAAAGGGGGAAATTTGGGGGAAAATGGGGAAATTTTGATTGAAATGGGGAAATTTTGGGAGAAAAGGGATGTTTGGATTTAAAATGGGGAAATTTGGGGGGAAAATGGGGAAATTTAGGGGGAAAATGGGGAAATTTGGGGGAAATGGGGAAATTTTCGGGGGATAACCGGGAAATTTTGGGGTAAATGTGAAATTCGGATTGAAAAAGGTGAAATTTAGGGGGAAAATGGGGAAATTTGGATTGAAAAAGGAAAAATTCGGGAGAAAATGGGGAAATTTCGGGGAAAAATGCAGAAATTTGGGGGGAAAATGGGGAATTTTGGGGGGAAAGGGGGGAAATTTCGGGGAAAAATGCAGAAATTTGGGGGGAAAAAGGGGAAATTTGGATTGAAACTGGGGACATTTTTGGGGAAAATGGGGAAATTTGGGGGGAAAAATGGGAAATTTGGGGAGAAAAAGGGGAAATTTTGGGGGAAAAAGGGAAATTTGGGGGAAAATGGGAAATTTGGGGGGAAATGGGGAAATTTGGGGGAAATTTGGATCGAAAATGGGGAAAATTTGGGGGGAAATGGGGAAATTTGGGGGGAAAAAGTGGAAATTTGGGGGGAAATGGGGAAATTTGGGATGGAAAAGGGGAAATTTGGGGGAAATGTGGAAATTTGGGGGGAAAAAGTGGAAATTTGGGGGGAAATGGGGAAATTTGGGGTGGAAAAGGGGAAATTTGGGGGAAATGGGGAAATTTGGGGGGGAAAAGGGAAATTTGGATTGAAAAAAGGTGAAATTTAGGGGGAAGGGGGAAATTTGGATTTAAAAGGGGGAATTTGGGGGAAAATGGGGAAATTTTGGGGGAAAACGGGGAAATTTGGGAGGAAAAGGGGAATTTTGGGGTGAAAATGGGGAAATTTGGGGTGAAAATGGGGAAATTTGGGGGAAATGGGGAAATTTGAGGGGAAAATGGGGAAATTTGGATCGAAAATGGGGAAATTTGGGGGAAAATGGGGAAATTTGGGGGAAAAAGGGAAATTTAGATTGAAAAAGGGGAAATTTGGGGGGAAAAGGGGGAAACTGGGGGAAAAATGGGGACATTTGGATTGAAAAATGGGAAATTTGGGAGAAAAATGGGAAATTTGGAATGAAAATGGGGAAATTTGGGGGGAAAATGAGGAAATTTGGGGGCAAAATGGGGAAATTTGGATTGAAAATGGGGAAATTTAGGGGGGAAAATGGGGAAATTTGGGGGAAAATGGGGAAATTTGGATTGAAAATCCAAAAAACCAGGAATTTTGAGTGGAAAAATCAGGGGTTTTGAGGGGAAAATAAGGAATTTTTTAGGAAATTTGGGAGTTTTGAGGGGAAAACTGGGATTTTTTTTTTGAAAACTGGTATTTTGGGATAAAATTTGGGGAAAAAACTGGTATTTCGAGGGGGAAAAGCAGGATTTTTGAGGGGAAACACTGGAATTTTGGGGGAAAGTAAGGAATTTTTTAGGAAATTTGGGAATTTCGAGGGGAAAATTGGGATTTTCGAGAGGAAAACTGGGAAATTTTGGGATTTTTTTGCACGAAAACGGGGGAATCCCGCGGCGTTTGGGGGGTAAAATGGCGGCGCGGGGGGCGGGGCCTCGTCCCCGGAAGCGGCCTCTGACGTCACTTCCGGCAGGCGCGGCGGGTGCTGTCGGTGTCACGTGACGGCGCCGTTTCCGCCTGGGAGGGGGCGGAGCTCGTGAGTCACGTGGGGGGGCGGGGGACCGGCCCGAGGCGCCATCGCCCCTCCCGGTGAGTCGCTTAATTAGCGCTAATTAGCCCTAACGAGCGACAATTAGGGCTAATTAGCCCCGCGCGGCGTTTAATTAGAGCTTGGAGGGGCGCTAAATCGCTTTAATTAACGTTAATTAGCTACTAATCCGCCCTAAAACGCCAATTGCACCAAGTAACTTGTCGCTAATTAACACTAATTAGTGGAAATTCACGCTCATTAGCAGAAATTGACGCTAATTAGCACAAGAACGCACTGAAGCAATGCTAGAAGCGTACTAATTAGTGATAATTAAGCTTAAATTAGCTCAAAAACGCTAATCAGGCCTATCGAATTATTGCTAATTAACGTTAATTAGTGCAAATTCACAGTAATTATTAGAAAATGGGCGTTAATTAGCGCAAATCAACCCTAAAATAATGTAAAAGGAGCACTAATTGGTGATAATTAAGCTTAAATTAACCCTCCCAGGCTCCAAAACGCTAATGAGACCGAATGAATCATCACTAATTAGTGCTAATTATTGTTGGAGAGCGATGAATAGCGGTAATTAGCGCTGAAGGAGCACTAATTAGTGATAATTAAGGCTAATTGGCTCTTAAATGCCAATTAGACCCAATGGGTGAGCACTAATTACAGCTAATTAGTGCCTAGTGAAGCTAATTAACGCTGAATTAGTGGTAATTAGTGGCCTGTAGGGACAATTGATGCTAATTAAGTCCAATTAGTGTTAATTAATGCTGATTAATGCTCAGAGATGCCTTGTAATGCTAGTAAATTAGCGGGCCTGCATGCTAATTAGTGACAATAGATGCTAATTAGTGCTTCCTAGCGTGAATTAGTGCTAATGGACGCTAATTAACGTTAATTATTTAGGGCGTCGCCACCCGCTAGTGGCCGTGGTCGGACCTGACGAATGTACCCGCCTGTGGGAGCCTCTCAAGGTTAATTAGGGGGTAATTAAGGGCTAATTAAGGGTAATGATGGCACAGGAGCGGTATTTAGCCGGACCTATGGGGCTAATTACTGTGACAGAGGTGGAATTAGGTTAATTAAGGGGTGTATAGTGCAGGTAAGATTAATTGGGAGCTGTGGGAGGTAACGATGGGAGGTAATTAAGGGTAATTAAGGGGTAATTTGGTCCTTATATGGGGTTATTTTTCATTATTAGTTGCTAATTAGCACTAATAAGGCACCAATTAGAAATAATTGTCGGTAGAAGCCCTTATTTAGGGCTAATCCTTCCCTATTAGTCGCTAACGAGGGCTAATTAGCGCTAATTACCCCTTCCAGGAGCCCCTCCCCACCGCCCTGTGCAGCATGGGGGGGACTGAGGCCGTGGGGGTGGCCGTGGGGGCGTGGCCTGCGCGTGGCCACGCCCCCTCCATTGAAGAGAACGGGTCCTCAAGCCACGCCCCCTCCATTGAAGAGAACGGGTCCTCAAGCCACGCCCCCTCCATTGAAGAGAACGGGGCCTCAAGCCACGCCCCCTCCACGCTAGGCTATGGGGGCTCTGGCCACGCCCCCTCTGGCTCAGGCCACGCCCCCTCTGGCCCCGTGGCTGTGGCAGCAGCGGCTGATGGGACCGTGAGGGTGATCGGCCTGCCCCGCCCCGGTGAGACTGGGAGGGACTGGGAGGAACTGGGAGGAACTGGGAGGGACTGGGAGGGACTGGGAGGAACTGGGAGGGGACTGGGAAGGACTGGGAGGGACTGGGTGGGGCTTAGGGGGGGACTGGGAGGGACTGGGTGGGGATAAAGGGGGCACTGCGATATACTGGGGAGCACTGGGATGGGATTAGGAGGGACTGGGACATACTGGGAGGCACTGGGATGGGATTGGGAGGGACTGGGACATACTGGGGAGCACTGGGATGGGATTAGGAGGGACTGGGACATACTGGGAGGCACTGGGATGGGATTAGGAGGGACTGGGACATACTGGGGAGCACTGGGATGGGATTGGGAGGGACTGGGACATACTGGGAGGCACTGGGATGGGATTAGGAGGGACTGGGACATACTGGGAGGCACTGGGATGGGATTAGGAGGGACTGGGACATACTGGGAGGCACTGGGATGGGATTAGGAGGGACTGGGACATACTGGGAGGCACTGGGATGGGATTAGGAGGGACTGGGACATACTGGGGAGCACTGGGATGGGATTGGGAGGGACTGGGACATACTGGGAGGCACTGGGATGGGATTGGGAGGGACTGGGACATACTGGGAGGGAACTGGGAGGCTCCCCCCCCCCCCGGCAAACCTCCTTCTCCCCTCAGAGTCTCTCCCCCCACCGGACCAGGGCGCGTGTGGGCGGGGCCTCGTGACGTCACTAGCATGGAGCCCCGCGGCTTCCGGTCACGTGGTTTCCGGGGCGGCCGGGGGCGCCCTCAGCCTATGGGGGGAGGCGGGGCTGGAGGCCGAGGCCGAGGTGGGTCACGTGATGGGCGGGGGGGCGGGAAAAGGGGAAACGGGAGGAGGAGGAGGAGGAGGGAGAGGAAATGGCGGCGTTTTGGCGGGAAAACGAGGGGTTTGGGCGGGGAAAAGGGCTTTTTGGGGAGAAATGGGGAGTTTTGAGGAAAACTGGAGGGGAAATAGAGGGTTTTGAGGAGAGAAGGAGGGGAAATAGAGGGTTTTGAGGAGGAAAGGGAGGGGAAATAGAGGGTTTTTAGGAGAGAAGGAGGGGAAATAGAGGGTTTTGAGGAGGAAAGGGAGGGGTTTGAGAGGAAAATGGGGGGGGTTGAGGAGAAATAGAGGGAAAATGGAGGTTTCTGAGAGAAAAATGGGGGGTTGAGGAGAAATAGAGGGAAAATGGAGGTTTCTGAGAGAAAAATAGGGGGGGTGAGGAGAAATAGAGGGAAGATGGAGGTTTCTGAGAGAAAAATAGGGGGGGTTGAGGAGAAATAGAGGGAAAATGGAGGTTTCTGAGAGAAAAATAGGGGGGTGAGGAGAAATAGAGGGAAAATGGAGGTTTCTGAGAGAAAAATAGGGGGGGTTGAGGAGAAATAGAGGGAAAATGGAGGTTTCTGAGAGAAAAATAGGGGGGGTTGAGGAGAAATAGAGGGAAAATGGAGGTTTCTGAGAGAAAAATAGGGGGGTTGAGGAGAAATAGAGGGAAGATGGAGGTTTCTGAGAGAAAAATAGAGGGGGTTGAGGACAAAGTGGAGGGTTTTGAGGGAAGAATAGAAGGTTTTGAGAACTACTTTGAGAATTTTAGGAGAAATGGGGAGTTTTAAGGAGAAAATAGAGGGTTCTGAGGAAAAATGGAGGGTCTTATGGGAGAAATGGAGGGTCTTATGGGAGAAATGGAGGGTCTCGAGGAGAAATGGAGGGGGTTGAGGAGAAAATAGAGGGGGTTGAAGAGGAAAAGAGGGTTTTGAGGAGAAAAAGAGGAAAACCGGGTTTCTGAAGGACAAATAAAGGGTTTTGAGGTAAAAATAGGGGCTTCAAGGAGAAATGGGGAGTTTTGAGGAGGAGCAGAGGGTTTTGAGGAAAAAATGGAGTATTTTCTGGAGAAATAGAGGGAAAATAGAGGTTTCTGAGGAAAAATAAAGGGGAAAAAGGGTTTTGAGGGGGAATATGGAAGGAAATGGAGAAATGAGGGACGTGGGGAGTGTTGAGAGAAAACGGGATTGAGGAGAAATTGTGAAGGAAACGGGGACTTTTGAGGGGAAGCGTTGGGTTTTTGAGGGGAAAAATGGGTTTTTTGATGGAAAACGCTGGGTTTTTGAGGGGAAGGTTGGGATTTTGAGGGGAAGGTTGGGATTTTTGAGGGAGCGTTTGGATTTTTGAGGGAGCGTTTGGATTTTTGAGGGAGCGTTTGGATTTTTGAGGGAGCGTTTGGATTTTTGAGGGAACGTTTGGTTTTTTGAGGGGGAATGTTGGATTTTTGAGGGGAAGTGTTGGATTTTTGAGGGGAAGTGTTGGATTTTTGAGGGGAAGTGTTGGATTTTTGAGGGGAAGTGTTGGATTTTTGAGGGGAATGTTGGATTTTTGAGGGGAATGTTGGATTTTTGAGGGGAATGTTGGATTTTTGAGGGGAATGTTGGATTTTTGAGGGGAATGTTGGATTTTTGAGGGGAATGTTGGATTTTTGAGGGGAAGTGTTGGATTTTTGAGGGGAATGTTGGATTTTTGAGGGGAATGTTGGATTTTTGAGGGGAATGTTGGATTTTTGAGGGGAAATGTTGGATTTTTGAGGGGGAATGTTGGATTTTTGAGGGGGAATGTTGGATTTTTGAGGGGGAATGTTGGATTTTTGAGGGGGAATGTTGGATTTTTGAGGGGGAATGTTGGATATTTGAGGAGAAGATCGGGTTTTGAGGGGGAGTGTTGGATTTTTGAGGGGAAATGTTGGATTTTTGAGGGGAAGTTTGGGTTTTTCAGGGAAAATGTTGGGGTTTTGAGGGGAAATGTTGGGTTTTGAGGGGGAATGTTGGATTTTTGAGGGGAAGATCAGGTTTTTGAGGGGAAGTTTGGATTTTTCAGGGAAAATGTTTGGGGTTTTGAGGGGAAATATTGGGTTTTTGAGGGGAAATGTTGGATTTTTGAGGGGAAGTTTGGGTTTTTGAGGGAAAATGATGATTTTGGGGGGGTCCTTGGGGACGTTTTCGGGTCTCTCACCCCCTTCCCAGGTGGCCGCACCCCCCATCTCGGCTCTGCTCTTCCGGAGTCCCCCACGAGATCCTGGTGGCGGCTGGGAGGCGCCTGGAGCTGTGGGAGCTGCGGGGGGGCAAGTGAGTCCTGACCCACAACTAGGGGGCCGCCCCCCCTTAAGTGGCTCCCAGCCCCCCCCAAAATGGCTCCCAGCCCCATAAGTGTGGGTCCAGCCCCCCATAAGTGGCTCCCAGCCCTCTATGTGTGGGTCCAGCCCCCCGCACGTGGTCTCTAACCCGCCATGTCCCCACAGGCTGCTCCCGGGGGGCGCTGTGGGGCGCCTGCCCCACCCCGTGCTCCAGGCCCTGCTCCCCGATGCCCCCCGGCCCCCCCCCGAGCCTCCCGCCCCCCGTCCTGCTGCTCACGGCGGGGGGGCAGCTCTGGGGCCTCCGAGAACGAAGCCTCCAGCCCCTCAGGTAAGGGGTTACTGGGCCATACTGGGAGCAACTGGGAGTCACTGGGGGGAACTAGGGAGCTTACTGGGCCATACTGGGAGCAATTGGGAGTCACTGGGGTGAAGTAGAGAGGTTACTGGGCCATACTGGGAGGCACTGGGAGTCACTGGGGTGAAGTAGAGAGGTTACTGGGCCATACTGGGAGGAACTGGGAGTCACTGGGGTGAAGTAGAGAGGTTACTGGGCCATACTGGGAGGAACTGGGAGTCACTGGGGTGAAGTAGAGAGGTTACTGGGCCATAGTGGGAGGCACTGGGAGTCACTGGGGTGAAGTAGAGAGGTTACTGGGAGTCACTGGGGTGAAGTAGAGAGGTTACTGGGCCATACTGGGAGGAACTGGGAGTCACTGGGGTGAAGTAGAGAGGTTACTGGGCCATACTGGGAGGCACTGGGAGTCACTGGGGTGAAGTAGAGAGGTTACTGGGCCATACTGGGAGGCACTGGGAGTCACTGGGGTGAAGTAGAGAGGTTACTGGGCCATACTGGGAGGAACTGGGAGTCACTGGGGTGAACTAGGGAGCTTACTGGGCCATACTGGGAGGCACTGGGATCCACTATAGAGGTTACAGGACCATACTGGGAGGGAAGAGCCTAATAGGAGGGGCGGGGCTTATGGGGAGGGGCGGGGCTTATGGGGAGGGGCGGGGCTTAAAGGATTAAATGTGACCTACAGGGAGGTGGGTGGGGCTTGAGAGAAGGGGCGTGGCTTAAGGGGTAGAGGGGGCTTAAAGGGGGCGTGGCTAAGGGAGGGGGGCGTGGCTGGGGGTCTAATTTAATGCTTCTTCCCCCAGGATCTTGCGCCGTGAGCCCCTCCCTCCCTCCGTCTCCTTCCTGCTGGGGCTGCTGCGCCCCGAGAAGGATTTGGGGGGCTGGGAGGGGGCTCCCCACGTTTCTAGCCCCCCCAGCGAAGGCCCCGACGAGGGGGTGGGGACCCCATGGGCCACCCGGGCGCTACCCGACGGCTCCATCCTCATCTGGGGGGGGGAGGCCCGGCCCAGGGTCACCCGCCTGGTGAGTCACGTGACCGCGAGGAATAATGGGGGGGGGGGTGTGTGTCACGTGGTTAGGAGGGAGTGGGGGTGGTTAATGTGATAGAGAAGGGAGGGGGAGTGGGTCACGTGATTGGGAGGGGGTCACGTGATTAGGATATGGAGGGGAGGGATCATGTGATAGAGAAGGGAGGGGGAGTGGGTCACGTGATTGGGAGGGGGTCACGTGATTAGGATATGGAGGGGAGGGATCATGTGATAGAGAAGGGAGGGGGAGTGGGTCACGTGGATGGGAGGGGGGTCACGTGATTAGGATATGGAGGGGAGGGATCATGTGATAGAGAAGGGAGGGGGAGTGGGTCACGTGATTGGGAGGGGGTCACGTGATTAGGATATGGAGGGGAGGGATCATGTGATAGAGAAGGGAGGGGGAGTGGGTCACGTGAATGGGAGGGGTCACGTGATTAGGATATGGAGGGGAGGGATCTTGTGATAGAGAAGGGAGGGGGAGTGGGTCACGTGATTGGGAGGGGGTCACGTGATTAGGATACGGAGGGGAGGGATCATGTGATAGAGAAGGGAGGGGGAGTGGGTCACGTGATTGGGAGGGGGTCACGTGATTAGGATACGGAGGGGAGGGATCATGTGATAGAGAAGGGAGGGGGAGTGGGTCACGTGGATGGGAGGGGGTCACGTGATTAAGATATGGAGGGGAGGGATCATGTGATAGAGAAGGGAGGGGGAGTGGGTCACGTGGATGGGAGGGGATCACGTGATTAGGATATGGAGGGGGAGGGGGACGGATCATGTGATAGGGAAGGGAGTGGGTCACGTGGTCAGGATACAGAGGGAGGGGGAAGTGAGGGAGGGATCACGTGGTAGGAAGGGGAGAGTCACGTGATTAGGGAGGGAGTCACGTGGCTAGAAAGGGAGGGGGAGTGAGGGGGAATCACGTGGTGGGGAGGGAGGGGGTGTAAGTGGGGTGATGGGACTAGGATGGAGTGAGTCACGTGGTTAGGGGAGGGATCACGTGGTGAGGGAGGGAGGGGGAGGAGTCACGTGGTTTGGGAAGGGAGGGAGGGACCACGTGGTTGGGAAGGGGAGTGGGTCACGTGATTGAGAGGGGTTGGTCACGTGATGGTGTGTGGGAGGGGCTGAGGCTTTCCCACGCCTCCCAGTATGGCCCAGTAGCACCCCAGTGCCTCCCAGTTCCCCCTTGAAACCCCCCAGTACGGCCCAATAACCTCCTTAGTGCTTCCCAGTACTTCCCAGTTGCTCCCGGTATGACCCAGTAAGCTCTCTACCTCCCCCCAGTGACTCCCAGTTGCTCCCAGTATGGCCCAGTAGCCTCTCTAGGTCTCCCCAGTGCCTCCCAGTCCCTTCCCAGTGCTCCCAGTGTCTCCCTTTCCAGGTGCCGGCGGGGGAGGGGTGGGTGCTGCAATGGGCGGAGCTTCCAGACCCGCCCCTCCCCCGCCACGGCCCCACCCGCTGGTTCACGGGAGCCGAACTGGTGCCGGGTGAGTCGACTGGGCAGACTGGGAGGGGGAACTGGGAGGATTCGGGGAGAACGGGGCCGATTCCAAGAAATCTGGGAGGGAAATTGGAAGGTTTGAAGAAATTTGGGGGGAAAACTGGCGAAATTCGATGAGAATTTTAGGAATTAGTGGAAATTGGTGGGAATTGGCCTGAAAATCACTCAATTTGAGGGCAATTTGGTTGGGTTTTCAGCAGAACTGGTGGAACTTGAGGGGTTAAAATTAAGATATTCCATTGATTTGAGGAGATTTTCCATGAAATTCAGGAAATCTCATGGGAAGCGATGAAAATTTTCGAGATTAATGGAACTTTATGGGAATTACGCCGAAAATCACTGAATTTGAAGACAACTTGGTTAAATTCCGGCAAATTTGGCAAATATTTGAGTAATTTTAATGTAACTCGATGAGAATTGTAGCCAAACTTAATCAATTTAGGGAGAATTTAATTAGGCCCATTTTTAGGGTGGATTTTTATGTTTGGAGGCGATCGAGTTTAGTTCTTAAAGCCATTTTGGATGATTTTGAGTTGGAGTTTTGTGGCTTTGGGTTGGATTTTTCTGGTTTGCGGGTGAATTTGGATGAGTTTGGGGTGGATTTTGTTGTGTTTTTTGTGGATTTTGTTGTGTTTTTTGTGGATTTTGTTGTGTTTTTTGTGGATTTTGTTGTGTTTTTTGTGGATTTTGTTGTGTTTTTTGTGGATTTTGTTGTGTTTTTTGTGGATTTTGTTGTGTTTTTTGTGGATTTTGTTGTGTTTTTTGTGGATTTTGTTGTGTTTTTTGTGGATTTTGTTGTGTTTTTTGTGGATTTTGTTGTGTTTTTTGTGGATTTTGTTGTGTTTTTTGTGGATTTTGTTGTGTTTTTTGTGGATTTTGTTGTGTTTTTTGTGGATTTTGTTGTGTTTTTTGTGGATTTTGTTGTGTTTTTTGTGGATTTTGTTGGTTTTTTTGTGGATTTTTCTCCTTTCGGGTTGAATTTTTCTCCTTTCGGGTTGAATTTCTCTGGTTTTGGGGTGACTTGGTGGCTTTTTCTCTGCTACAGGGGCCGGGATGTTCGTGTCTCGCTCCGATGGGTCCCTCTGGCTGCTGAGGGAGTGGGGAAAGCCCTGGATCCGCCGCAGGGTCAGACCCACATCTAGGGGGCCGGGACCCACATACGGGGGTCTGGGGGTGACCTCTAGGGTCTGGGGGTGACCTCTAGGGTGTGTTGCAGGTGTCGGGGGGCTCGGTGAGGTCCCTGCGGGCTCTGGGCTCCCGGCTGCTCAGCACCGACTCCCACGGGATCGCGCGGCTCTGGAACCCCCGGGGGGGGCCTCCGGTGAGGGGCGGGGCTTGAGGGGGAAAGGGGCGGGGCTTAAGTGCTGGGGGCTGTTGGGGTAAGGGGAGGGGGTAACCTTAGTGCTGGGCTCCTATGTTTAAAAGGAGGGGGCGTGGCTTAAGGAAAGGGGCGTGGCTTAACCCTATGGAGCCATCACTCAAGTGAAAGCCACACTCTGCTCCATTAAAGTCAATGGGGATGTCAATCAAATGGAAGCCACGCCCCTTTCCATTAATCCCTATGGGACCGTCAATCAAGCACAAGCCACGCCCCCTCCATTGAAATCAATGGGGATGTCAATCAAATGAAAGTTACACCTCTTGGAATGGGCTGGGAGGGGGATTGGGGGAACTGGGAGGGACTGGGAGGGAATTGGGAAGGGAATTGGGGGGAGTGGGAAGAACTGGGAGTGTCTGCGATCACTGGGGGGGACTGGGAGGGGTTATGGGGGACTGGGGTGGACTGGGAGGAAGTTTGGGGAACTGGGAGGGACTGGGAGTGGATTGGGAGGAACTGGGAGGCACTGGGAGTGGATTGAGCTGTACTGGGAGGCACTGGGAGGGGATTGGGATTACTAGGAGGGACTGGGGGCATTGGGACTGTCAATCAAATGCAAACCACGCCCCCACAGACTCCTCCTCCCTGTAACCCACGTCCTCTCCCCTAGACTCACATTATATTCAAGCCACGCCCCCTCCCATAGATTCCTATTATACTCAAGCTTAAGTGCTGGGCCTATTGGTTTGAAGGGAGGGGGCGTGGCTTAAGTGCTGGACCCATTGGATTAAGGGGAGGGGGCGTGGCTTAAGTGCTGGGCCCATTGGATTAAGGGGAGGGGGCGTGGCTTAAGTGCTGGGCCCATTGGATTAAAGGGAGGGGGCGTGGCTTAAGTGCTGGGCCCATTGGATTAAAGGGAGGGGGCGTGGCTTAAGTGCTGGGCCCATTGTATTAAAGGGAGGGGGCGTGGCTTAAGTGCCGACCCATTGATTAAAGAGAGTGGCGTGGCTTAAGGGGTGATGGGCGGGGCTTATGGCCTTAAAGGTGGTTTTTAATGGTGGTGGGCGGGGCTTAGAGCTTATATGTGGGTCATAGGGGTTGTGGGCGGGGCTTAAAGGTTCCGGGATGATGCTTCGGCTCTGTGGGCGGGGCCTACTGAGTTGTGGGCGGGGCTTAGGGCTCATATCGGGGTCATAGAGGCTGCGGGTGGTTGTAAGCAGGGCTTAAAGCTTATAAGACGGTGCTGAGGGGTGGTGGGCGGGGCTTAGGGGGTGGTGGGCGGGGCTTGATGGCCTTTATTTTTCCTACCCAGGAGGCTCATTTCCGCTGTGCGGGGCCGATCACGGCCTGCGCGGTTCAGCCGGGAGACGAAGCCGTGGGGCTGGCCCTGGGCGACCAATGGGGACACGTCTACCGGCTGCTGTGGGGCCCGGCCTGAGCGGTGAGGGGCTGCGACCCACATTTAGGGGGCTGCGACCCACATTTTGGGGCATGGGGTCACACTTATGGGGCTCAGGCCCACGCGTAGAGCATCCACCTGGGTGGGAGCCATATAGGATGCACCTATAGGGGTTGGGGTGCCCTTCTATGGGGCTGCGACCCACATAGAGGGGGCTGGGGCCCACATATAGGGGCTGAGAGTAACATGTAGGGCCTAGAATATATATATAGGGGAATCTGAGACCTATATAGAGGAGGTGGGGTTCACATATAAGGACCTGGGGCCCACATATAGGGGCTGGGACTCATGTAGAGGAGCTGGGGGTCACATATAGGGAGTTACAGGCCACATATAGGGGGCTTGGGACCCTCATATAGGGGTCTGGGCCCCAATGAGGGCGCGCGGTGGGCGTGGCCTCAGGCCCCGCGCCATAAAAGGCAAAAGGGGCGTGGCCTGGAGCCAGCGCCGCTGATATAAGCGAGCGGTGGGCGTGGCTTCCGGCTTCGCACCATAAAAGGCGACAGGGGGCGTGGCCTGGAGGTCGCGCAGCTGATATAAGCGAGCGGTGGGCGTGGCTTCCGGCTTCGCACCATAAAAGGCGATAGTGGGCGCGGCCTCGCGGCTCAGGCTATAAAAGCCCGCGCTGCGCGCGGCTCGGCCGCTTCTTGGGAGCCGCGGTAAGATGGCGGCGGGGGCTGAGGAGGGGAGGGCGCAGACAAAATGGCGGCTCCGTGAGGGGAAGGGGGTTGGATCCCGACCCGCGTTCCCCCCGCCGCCGCCAGTCCAGGGCGAAGCGGGGTTTTAGCGGCGTCGCAGAGCAAAAAAAAAAGAAAGCGGCTTCTTCACCCGGGGCGGGCGGAGAAACCGGAGACGCTTCGGATTTTGCGGGGTCGCACAGCGCCAGCGCGATTCCCCCTTTACCCCTCCTTTTTCCGCCTCTTCCCCCTCTTTTTCCCTCGCTTCTTCCTCTTTATTCCCCTTTCTCCTTCATTCCCCCCCTTTTCTCCTTCATTCCCCCCCTTTTCTCCTTCATTCCCTCCCTTTTCTCCTTCATTCCCCCCCTTTTCTCCTTCATTCCCCCCCTTTTCTCCTTCATTCCCCCCCTTTTCTCCTTCATTCCCCCCTTTTCTCCTTAATTTCCCCCCCTTTCTCCTTCATTCCCCCCTTTTCTCCTTCATTTCCCCCCCTTTTCTCCTTCATTCCCCCCCTTTTCTCCTTCATTCCCCCCTTTTCTCCTTCATTCCCCCCTTTTCTCCTTCATTCCCCCCTTTTCTCCTTCATTCCCCCCTTTTCTCCTTCATTCCCCCCTTTTCTCCTTAATTTCCCCCCCTTTCTCCTTCATTTCCCCCCTTTTCTCCCTTTATCCCCTTGCTCTTACCAGTTTCTCTTACCTTTTCCCCTAATTTGTTACTTTTAATCACTTTTTCTCGACTTTCACCTAAATCACCGCGTTTTTCCCCATCACCGCATGGTTCCTCCTCCCCATTTCTTTGGTTTTACCTCATTTCTAGCTTTTTCTCGTTTAATTTCCATCGATTCCAATTGCTTTTTACTATAACTCGTTCTTTTTAATCACTTTTGGACAGTCACTTTAATCACTTCAATAATTTTTGGGAGATTTTGCTTCATTTTCACTTCTTTCCCTGCCCAAACCCACCACAAACACTGATTTTTTTAAAGGTTTTGAAAACATTTCTCTGCTTTTTACTCCTTTTTAACTCTTTTCTGCTCCTTTTTGACTCTTTATGCTCCTTTTTGACTCTTTCTGCTCCTTTTTGACTCCTTTCTGCTCCTTTTTGACTCTTATACTCCTTTTTGACTCTTTTCTGCTCCTTTTTGACTCTTTTATGCTCCTTTTTGACTCTTTTCTGCTCTTTTTCCAGGTTTTTCCTGCCAGGAAGACGTGGAGCTCGGCTGGGATCACCTTGAAAATGTCCAGATTTGGGTTTAAAGCCTTAAAAATTCTTATTTTTTTTATTTAAAAGCCTTTAAAATAGTTGATTTCTGGTTAAAAAGCTTAAGCTTGTTGATGTTTTGCGTTTATAGCCTGAAAAATGTAAATAAAGGTGGTGGAAAAAGGGAGTTTATTGCAAAATGGGGTTCGAAATCCTTGGAAGTGGCAAAAAAAAAGGGAATAAAAGGGATAAAAATGAGGAAATGGAAGGAAAATGGGGGCAAATTGGGTTAGAAAAGCAGTAAAAGAAGGAAAAGGGCAGCAAAAAAATGAGGGTTTTGATTGAAAATGGGAAGAAAGGCTTGAAAAAATGGGGGCTAAAAGGGGAAATTTAAGATTTAATAAATAATAGAGGGGAATAAAGAGAAAATGGGTTAAAAGAGGGAATAAAAGGGATAAAATGAGGAATAAAAGGGAGAATAAAAGGGATAAAGTGAGGAATAAAAGGGAGAATAAAGGAAATTTGGTTAAAAAAGGAGAAATTGGTTTAAAGGGATAAAAAAGTTAAAAAGCGAATAAAAGTGGGAGGAATGGGTCACGGGGGGTGAAAATGAGGCAAAAAGTTGGAGGAAATGGTAAAAAGGGGTGAAAATAAGTCAAAAAGGGGGCAGAAATGGGGATAAAAGGGGGAAAATGGGTCAAAAAGTGAGAGAAATGGTAAAAAAGGGGGAAAATAAGTGGAAAAGGGGCAGAATTTGTTATAAAAGGGGGGAAGTGGGATAAAAAAGAAGGAATCAAAGAGGCAGACGCCTTAAAAGAAAAGAATAACGGGCTCGAAGTAGGGGAATAAAGTAGGAAAGAGGCTTTAGAAAAAAAGGGAAAATGGTTAAATTGAGGGAAACGGTTCAAAGGGGGGAAAAAGGCGGGAAAAGGGGCTGAGGGGCGGGAAGCGCGTTTTGCGTAGTTTCCGCATGCGTAGAGCCCCTTTAGGGCGCTACGCTAATTGCGTAGGCAGCGCTTGCGGCAATCCGCATTAAGGCCGTGCGCCTTGCGCAGTTTGCGTAGGCGGCGCTGCGCCGCTTGCGTAGAGCCCCCCCCCCCTTTTCATCTTCCCTACGCACTTTGCGTAGCCGCCTTCGCGCATGCGCGGGAAAAGGGGGAGGGAGGGCTGCAAATGGCGGCGCCCGCGGAGGCGGCGGCGGAGCCCGACGAGGAGGCGCTGAGGCGGCTCGAGGTGAAACCCCAACACCCCCAACCCCTCGGGAGCCCCCAAAACCGCCTGCTTTCACCCCAAACCCCTCGGCCCCCCCGCATTACCCTGTTTGCCTCTCGCCCTGCCCACGTGAGGCCCAAAAATGCGTGTTTCCCCCTCAAAAATAAGTGTTTTCCCCTCAAGAGTGCCTGTTTCCCCCTCAAAAATCCGTGTTTCCCCCTCAAAAATCCGTGTTTCCCCTTCAGAAATGTGTTTTCCCATCAGAAATAAATGTTTTCCCCTCAGAAATAATTTTTCCCCCTCAAAAATGGGTCTTTTCCCCTCAAAATGCCAGTTTCCTCCACAAAATTGCCTCTTTCCCCCTCAAAATTTTATGTTTCCCCCTCAAAATGCCTCTTTCCCCTCAAAAATGGGTCTTTCCCCCTCAAAATGCCTTTTTCCCCTCAAAATTGCCTTTTTCCCCTCAAAATTGCCTTTTTCCCCTCAAAATTGCCTCTTTCCCCTCAAAATTGCCTCTTTCCCCTCAAAATTGCCTCTTCCCCCTCAAAATTGCCTCTTTCCCCCTCAAAGTTGCCTTTTTCGCCTCAAAATTGCCTCTTTCCCCTCAAAATTGCCTCTTCCCCCTCAAAATTGCCTCTTTCCCCTCAAAATTGCATGTTTCCCCCTCAAAATTGCATGTTTCCCCCTCAAAATTGCATGTTTCCCCCTCAAAATTGCACGTTTCCCCCTCAAAATTGCCTTTTTCCCCTCAAAATTGCCTTTTTCCCCTCAAAATTGCCTCTTTCCCCTCAAAATTGCCTCTTTCCCCTTCAAAATTGCCTGTTTCCTCCCCCCAAAATCCCTTTTTTTGTCGCTTCAAACCCCTGTAGCCCCCAAACCGCTTCTTTTCACCCCAAAAAGGAGCTGGTGTCGGAGCTTTTCCGGTTCCGGGATGGCCTCCCGGCTTCCCCCGAGACGGGAAGTGGGGCGGGAAGTGACCCCTTGGAGGAGGAAATGGAGAAGACTTTGAAGCTGATGGAGGAGGTGGAAGGTAGAGCCCAGGGGGACCCATAGAGCCCAGGGGGACCCGTAGAGACCAGAGGGACCCATAGAGCCCAGGGGGACCCATAGAGACCAGAGGGACCCATAGAGCCCAGGGGGACCCATAGAGACCCATAGCTACCCCTAGAGACCCATAGGGACCCATAGAGACCCCATAGAGACCATAGGGACCCATAGAGCCCAGAGGGACCCATAGAGCCCAGGGGGACCCATAGAGCCCAGGGGGACCCATAGAGCCCAGAGGGACCCATAGAGCCCAGGGGGACCCATAGAGCCCAGGGGGACCCATAGGGACCCATAGAGCCCAGGGGGACCCATAGAGACCCATAGCTACCCCATAGAGACCCATAGGGACCCATAGAGACCCCATAGGGACCCATAGAGACCTATAGAGCCCATAGGGACCTATAGACCCTCTAGGGACCCATAGGGACCCATAGAGCCCAGAGGGACCCATAGAGACCATAGGGACCCATAGAGCCCATAGGGACCCATAGAGACTCATAGGGACCTATAGGGACCCATGGAGCCCCATAGAAACTCATAGAGACTCATAGAGACCCATAGGGACCCATAGAGACCCCATAGGGACCCATAGGGACGCATAGGGACCCATAGAGACCCATAGGGACCCATAGAGACCATAGGGACCCATAGAGACCCCATAGAGACCTATAGAGCCCATAGGGACCCATAGAGCCCATAGGGACCCATGGAGCCTATATGGAACCATAGAGACCATAGGGACCCATTGAGACTCATAGGGACCTATAGGGACCCATGGAGCCCCATAGAAACTCATAGAGACTCATAGAGACCCATAGGGACCCATAGAGACCCATAGGGACCCATAGGGACGCATAGGGACCCATAGAGCCCATAGAGACCCATAGGGACCCATAGAGACCATAGGGACCCATAGAGACCCCATAGAGACCTATAGAGCCCATAGGGACCCATAGAGCCCATAGGGACCCATGGAGCCTATATGGAACCATAGAGACCATAGGGACCCATAGGGACCCATGGAGCCCATAGGGACCCATAGGGACTCATAGAGACACATAGGGACCCATGGAGCCCATAGAGACCCATAGAGACTCATAAAGACTCATAGGGACCCATAGGGACCCATGGAGCCCATAGGGACCCATAGAGCCCATAGAGACCTATAGAGCCCATAGGGAACCATAGAGCCCCATAGAGACCCATAGAGCCCATAGAGACGCATGGATCCTCCCCACCCCGCAGCCCCCTCTGGCTCCATAGAGCCCCATAGGGACCCCTAGCCCCCCATAGAGCCCTATAGCGCCCCATAACGGGGTCTCTCAGTGTCCCCCCAGGCTCGGGGCCGGGCCCTGGTGCTCCGTGCGCGGGCGCTGGGCGTGTGCGAGGCTGGCTCTTCGCGAGCCGAGGAGGCTTTGAGCCGCGCGGTGAAGCTGGAGCCGGGGCTGGCGGCCGCCTGGACCCGGCTGGGCGAGCGCCGGTGGCACCAAGGAGACCTCGAGGGGGCCAGGGCCTGCTTCGCGGGGGCCCTGCAGCACGTGGGTATCCGGCGGGGGGGCGAGATTCGGGGGGCTAAGTGGGTCTGGGGGGGATTTGGGGGGTTAAGGGAGGGATCTGTGGGTCTAAATGGAGGTTTGGGGGAGGATTTGTGGGTCCAACTGGGGTATTTGGGGGTCTATGGGGAGGATTTGGGGGTCTAGATGGGGTATTTGGGGGTCTGAGGGGGGGAAAAGTTGATCTGGGGGGGGGGATTTGGGGTCTTAATGAGGTATTTGGGGTCTAAATGGGGTATTGTGGAGTCTAAAAGGGGGATTTTGGGGTCTAAGGGGGGTATTTGGGGGTCTAAGGGGGGTATTGGGGGGTCTAAATGGGATATTGGGGGGTCCAAGGGGGAGATGAGTGGGTCTGGGGGGATATATGTGGGTCTAAGTGGTGGATTTGGGGGGCTAAATGGGGTATTGGGGGGTCTGAATGGGGGATTTGGGGGTCTAAATGGGGTATTGGGGGGTCTAAGGGTGAGATGAGTGGGTCTGAGGGGGAATATGTGGGTCTAAATGGTGGATTTGGGGGTCTAAATGGGGTATTGGGGGGTCTGAATAGGGGATTTGGGGGTCTGAGGGGGAGATGAGTGGGTCTGGGGGGGTATATGTGGGTCTAAATGGTGGATTTGGGGGTCTAAATGGGGTATTGGAGGGTCTGAATAGGGGATTTGGGGGTCTGAGGGGGAGATGAGTGGGTCTGGGGGGGAATATGTGCGTCTAAGTGGTGGATTTGGGGGTCTGACTGGGGTATTTGGTGGCCTAAGGGGAAGATTTTGGGGTCTAAGGGGGTTATTTGGGGGTCTAAGGGGAAGATTTTGGGGCCTAAGGGGGTTATTTGGGGGTCTAAGGGGAGGATTTTGGTGCCTGAGGGTGGGATTTTGAGGTTTAAATGGTGGATTGTGATGCCTGAGTCGGGGTGGGGGGTGGATTTTGAGGTCTGAGTGGCGGATTTCGAGGTCTGTACGCGATCCGTATGGCTCGATATAAGATCTCCGTGTCCCCGTGGGTCGCCGTGGGTCGCAGGGCGAGGACGCCGAGGCCCGGCGGCTGCTCTCCATGGTTCTCCGGGCGGGGGCGGCGCCGGGGGGCCCAGCGGGGCCCTTACGGCAGAGTCTGGCCCAGGCCGAGGCCGCCGTGCGCTGCGACCCCCGCGACGGACGCTCCTGGTGTGAGTCGGGGGGCTGTAGGGGGCCCTATAGGTCTCTGTGAGTCTCTGTGCGTCTCTATGGGGTCTCTATGGGGTCTCTGTGGGGTCTCTATGGGATCTCTATGGGGTCTATGGGCTCTATGGGGTCTCTATGGGTCTCTATGGGGTCTCTGTGGGCTCTATGGGGTCTCTATGGGGTCTCTATGGGGTCTCTATGGGGTCTCTGTGGGCTCTATGGGGTCTCTATGGGGTCTCTATGGGCTCTATGGGGTCTCTATGGGGTCTCTATGGGCTCTATGGGGTCTCTATGGGCTCTATGGGGTCTCTATGGGGTCTCTATGGGCTCTATGGGGTCTCTATGGGTCTCTATGGGGTCTCTATGGGTCTCTATGGGGTCTCTGTGGGCTCTATGGGGTCTCTATGAGGTCTCTATGGGGTCTCTATGGGGTCTCTATGGGCTCTATGGGGTTTCTATGGTCTCTATGGGGTCTCTATGGGGTCTCTATGGGCTCTATGGGGTCTCTATGGGCTCTATGGGGTCTCTATGGGGTCTATGGGGTCTCTATGGGCTCTATGGGGTCTCTATGGGTCTCTATGGGGTCTCTGTGGGCTCTATGGGGTCTCTATGGGCTCTGTGGGGTCTCTATGGGGTCTCTATGGGCTCTATGGGGTCTCTATGGGTCTCTATGTGGTCTCTATGGGCTCTATGGGGTCTCTCTGGGCTCTATGGGGTCTCTGTGGGGTCTCTAGGGGTCTCTATGGGGTCTCTATGGGTCTCTATGTGTCTCTATGGGTCCCTATGGGTCTCTGTGTGTTTCTGTGGGGCCCTGTGGGTCTCTGTGGGTCACAGTGTGTCTCTATGGGGTCTCTATGGGGTCTCTATGGGCTCTATGGGGTCTCTATGGGCTCTATGGGGTCTCTATGGGTCTCTATGGGTCTCTATGGGGTCTCTATGGGCTCTATGGGCTCTATGGGGTCTCTATGGGTCTCTATGGGGTCTCTATGGGCTCTATGGGGTCTCTATGGGCTCTATGGGCTCTATGGGGTCTCTATGGGTCTCTATGGGCTCTATGGGCTCTATGGGCTCTATGGGGTCTCTATGGGTCTCTATGTGTCTCTATGGGGCCCTGTGGGTCTCTGTGGGTCACAGTGTGTCTCTATGGGGCTCTATAGGTCCCTATAGGCTCTGTGGGTTGCTACAGGTCCCTATGGGACTATAGGTCTCCATGGGCTCTATGGGTCGCAGTGGGGTCGCTATGGGGCTCTGTAGGTCCTTAGAGTCCCTGTGGGTCGCTGTGGGTCCCTCTGGCCCCTATGGACGCTATAGGCGTCCCTGTGTCCCCCCTAGATGTCCTCGGCAACGCCTACGTCGCTCTCTTCTTCGCCGTGGGGCAGAGCCCGGACCTGGCCCGGAGAGCGCTGGCCGCCTACGCCCAGGCCGTATGTGGGGCAGCCGTGGGGCTTGGGGGGCTCGCTATGGGGCTGGGGAGCTCGCTATGGGGATGCTGGTGGCTATGGGGTGGCTGTTGGGATGCGGTTGCCGTGGCGACGACTCCCGTTTCCAGGAACGGGTGGACCCGGAAGCCGCTAAGAACCCGGATCTACACCTGAACCGCGCCACAGTGAGACTTGGGGGGGGCTGTGGGGCTGTATGGGGCGCCGTGGGGCAGCTCTGGGTCCCTATTGATCCCGATTGCTTCCAATGGTTCCCATTGGTTTCTGTTGGGCTCTATGGGGTCTCTATGGGCTCTATGGGGTCTTTATGGGGTTTCTATGGGCTCTATGGGGTCTCTATTGGCTCTATGGGGTCTTTATGGGGTTTCTATGGGCTCTATGGGGTCTCTATGGGGTCTCTATGGTCTCTATGGGCTCTATGGGGTCTCTATGGGCTCTATGGGGTCTCTATGGGGTCTCTATGGGGTCTCTGTGGGCTCTATGGGGTCTCTATGGGGTCTCTATGGGCTCTATGGGGGCTCTATGGGGTCTCTATGGGGTCTCTATGGGCTCTATGGGGTCTCTATGGGGTCAATATGGGGTCTCTATGGGGTCTCTATGGGCTCTATGGGGTCTCTATGGGCTCTATGGGGTCTCTATGGGGTCTCTATGGGCTCTATGGGGTCTCTATGGGGTCTCTATGGGGTCTCTATGGGCTTTATGGGCTCTATGGGGTCTCTATGGGCTCTATGGGGTCTCTATGGGCTCTATGGGGTCTCTATGGGGTCTCTATGGGGTCTCTATGGGGTCTCTATGGGCTCTATGGGGTCTCTATGGGGTCTCTATGGGCTCTATGGGGTCTCTATGGGGTCTATGGGGTCTCTATGGGGTGTCTATGGGCTCTATGGGGTCTCTATGGGGTCCCTATGGGGTCTTTATGGGCTCTATGGGGTCTCTATGGGGTCTCTATGGGCTCTATGGGCTCTATGGGGTCTCTATGGGCTCTATGGGGTCTCTCTGGGCTCTATGGGGTCTCTATGGGGTCTCTATGGGCTCTATGGGGGCTCTATGGGGTCTCTATGGGGTCTCTATGGGCTCTATGGGGTCTCTATGGGCTCTATGGGTCTCTATGGGCTCTATGGGGTCTCTATGGGGTCAATATGGGGTCTCTATGGGGTCTCTATGGGGTCTCTATGGGTCTCTATGGGGTCTCTATGGGCTCTATGGGGCTCTATGGGGTCTCTATGGGGTCTCTATGGGCTCTATGGGGTCTCTATGGGGTCTCTATGGGGGCTCTATGGGGGCTCTATGGGGTCTCTATGGGCTCTATCGGGTCTATGGGGTCTCTATGGGCTCTATGGGGTCTCTATGGGGTCTCTATGGGCTCTATGGGTCTCTATGCGGTAGCTATGGGTCCCTCTTGCCCTTTATTGATCCCTATTGATCCTGATTGGTTCTATTGGACTCTGTGGGGAGCTGTGGGGCCCTGTTGATTCCTATTGGCCCCCATTGTTCCTCGTTAGTTTCTATGGGTCCCTATGGGTCCCTATTGATCCCTATTGATCCTTATTGGGCTCTGTGGGTCCCTATAGGTTGCTATGGGGCAGCTCTGGGTCCCTCATGGCCCATATTGATCCCTATTGCTTCCTATAGGCCCCTATTGGTCTCCATTGGTTCCCATTGATTCCTATTGAGCTCTATGGTTCCCTGTGGGTCTCTATGGGATCTATGGGTCTCTATGGGATCTAGGGGTCTCTGTGGGATCTATAGGCCTCTGTGG
Source organism: Clamator glandarius (assembly GCA_033459285.1). Classification (NCBI taxonomy): domain Eukaryota; kingdom Metazoa; phylum Chordata; class Aves; order Cuculiformes; family Cuculidae; genus Clamator; species Clamator glandarius. The sequence continues at coordinate 66,119 of JAUNZM010002816.1, forward strand.
GTCCCTGTGGGATCTATAGGTCCCTGTGGGTCCCTATAGGTTGCTATGGGGCAGCTCTGGGTCCCTCATGGCCCATATTGATCCCTATTGCTTCCTATAGGCCCCTATTGGTCTCCATTGGTTCCCATTGATTCCTATTGAGCTCTATGGTTCCCTGTGGGTCTCTATGGGATCTATGGGTCTCTATGGGATCTAGGGGTCTCTGTGGGATCTATAGGCCTCTGTGGGTCCCTGTGGGATCTATAGGTCCCTGTGGGTCCCTATAGGTCGCTATGGGGCCGCTCTGGGTCCCTCATGGCCCATATTGATCCCTATTGCTTCCTATAGGCCCCTATTGGTCTCCATTGGTTCCCATTGATTCCTATTGAGCTCTATGGTTCCCTGTGGGTCTCTATGGTTCCCTGTGGGTCTCTATGGTTCCCTGTGGGTCTCTATGGGATCTATGGGTCCCTGTGGGATCTATGGGTCCCTGTGGGTCCCTATAGCCCCCGTGTGTCCCCCCCGGTAGCTCCTGCAGTACGAGGAGCGCTGGGCGCAGGCCCTGGACGGCTTCGCGGCCGCCTCGGCCCTGGCTCCGCAGTGGCCGGAGCCCAAGAAACGCCGCGAGGAGCTGCTGGACTTCCTGGGGCGGCTCTGCCAGGGGCTGCGGGCGGTGAGGCACTGGGAGGCACTGGGAGGCACTGGGAGGGGATTTGGGGGGACTGGGAGGCACTGGGAGGGGTGTTGGGGGGACCGGGAGGGGACTCGGGGGGACCGAGAGGGGATCTGGGGGGACTGGGAGGCACTGGGAGGGGATTAGGCTATACTGGGAGGGCGTTGAGAGGGACTGGGTTATACTGGGAGGCACTGGGTCTCGCCCCCCTCTTTCGTCCTACGTTGGCCTCGGTGCCCGCCCCATTCTCGCCCCCCCTTTTGTCTCGGTGCCACTGCATTTCCTGCACACCCCCCCCCCCCCGATCCTGAGCTTTGGTTCTGCCTCACTTTGGTTCCCCCCTATGGGTCCCTATGGGGTCTCTGTGGGGTCTCTGTGAATCTCTATGGGGTCTCTATGGGTCTCTACAGGGTCTCTATGGGTCCCTATGGGCTCTATGGGGTCTATGGGGTCTCTATGGGGTCTATGGAGTCTCTACAGGGTCTCTATGGGATCTTTATGGCTCTCTGTGGGTCCCTATGGGCTCTATGGGTCCCTATGGGTCCCTATGGGCTCTATAGGTCCCTATAGGTCCCTATGGGCTCTATAGGTCTCTATGGGTCCCCATGGGCTCTGTGGGTCCCTATGGGTCCCTATAGCCTCTATAGGTCTCTATGGGTCCCTATGGGTCCCTATGGGCTCTATGGGTCCCTATGGGTCCCCATGGGCTCTATGGGTCCCTATGGGTCCCTATAGCCTCTATAGGTCTCTATGGGTCCCTATGGGCTCTATGGGTCCCTATGGGTCCCTATGGGTCCCTATAGGCTCTATAGGTCTCTATGGGTCCCTATGGGCTCTATGGGTCCCTATGGGTCCCCATGGGCTCTATGGGTCCCTATGGGTCCCTATGGGTCCCTATAGGCTCTATAGGTCTCTCTGGGTCCCTATGGGCTCTATAGGTCCCTATGGGTCCCCATGGGCTCTATGGGTCCCTATGGGTCCCTATAGGCTCTATAGGTCTCTCTGGGTCCCTATGGGCTCTATAGGTCCCTATGGGTCCCCATGGGCTCTGTGGGTCCCTATGGGTCCCTATAGGCTCTATAGGTCCCTCTAGGCCCCTCTCCCCCCCCAGGCCCCCCCCGGGCGCTGCCGCCCCCCCCGCCTGCCCCCCGGCTCGGTCTCCGTCCCCCTCTCCTCGCTGCGTCCCGGCCCCAATCCCCAGCGGCTCCTGGTGGGGCGAGTCGTGTGCTGCCTGCGGCCCGAGGGCGGCGTCCCCGTGTGAGTAAAACCAGTAGAAACCAGTACAAACCAGTATAAACCAGTATAGCTCCCCCTCCCAGTGCCTCCCAGTCCCTCCCAGTGTCTCTCTCTCTCTCTCAGGGCCCTGGGGCTTCGTGACTCCTCGGGCTCTGGTGTCGCCGTCACCGTTTACAATTCGGCTCCGGGCTGGGGGGCGACGATCGGGGACTCGGTGACGGTGACGGAACCAGTGCTGAGTCAGCACCTGATAGAGCATCAGGGACAGGTACTGGGGGCACTGGGAGGGACTGGGAGGGGACTGGGGGGGACTGGGAGCAAACTGGGAGGGACTGGGAGGGGATTGGGGGGGACTGGGAGCGACTGGGAGGGGACTGGGAGCAACCGGGAGTGAACTGGGATGGACTAGGAGTGAACTGGGCTGTACTGGGAGGGACTGGGATGAACTGGGAGGGACAGGAGCAACCGGGAGTGAACTGGGATGGACTGGGAGTGAACTGGGAGCAGCTGGGAGTGAACTGGGATGGACTAGGAGTGAACTGGGCTGTACTGGGAGGGACTGGGATGAACTGGGAGGGACAGGAGCAACCGGGAGTGAACTGGGATGGACTGGGGGTGAACTGGGCGGGACTGGGAGGGACTGGGATGAACTGGGAGGGACTGGGAGTGAACTGGGCTGTACTGGGAGGGACTGGGATGAACTGGGAGGGACTGGGATGAACTGGGAGTGAACTGGGATGGACTAGGAGCAACTGGGATGGACTGGGAGTGAACTGGGCTATACTGGGAGGGACTGGGATGAACTGGGAAGGGCTGGGAGCAACCGGGAGTGAACTGGGAGGGGACTGGGAGGGACTGGGAGTGAACTGGGCTGTACTGGGAGGGACTGGGATGAACTGGGAGGGACTGGGATGAACTGGGAGTGAACTGGGCTGTACTGGGAGGGACTGGGATGAACTGGGAGGGACTGGGAAGAACTGGGAGGGGACTGGGTGGGCTCGTGCGGCTCCGTAGGGGCTCGTACTGGTCCCTGCTGGTTTGTACTGGTCTATACTGGTTTGTACTGGTCTATACTGGTTTGTACTGGTCGGCAGAGCTTCTCGTTCCCCTCGATCCGGGTGGCGTCTCCCCTCTCGCTGCTGCTCAACGGGCGCCGCCCGCCCCCCCCGGCCCTGGCGCCCACGACCCTGGCCCTCAGCGCCCCCCCCGAGCCCTAATTAGCGCTAATTAACCCTCATTAAACCCTCACGAACCTCCTTTCCGCCTCCCCCCCACCCCCCCAGCGACTCGTTAATTCCAAGCCCCCCCCCCCAAGCGAAGGGTTAATTGGGGCCTCGAAGGGTTAATCCGGGTCTCAAAGGGTTAACGCCCCCCCCCCTCCCTTCCCCGAGGGCTAATTAAGCCTTAATTAGGGCCCTAAAGGCTAATTAGTGGCCCTGGAGGTTAATTAGGCGCCTGAAAGGGGAGGAAATTGCTGGAGGCGACGGCGCTGAAAGGGTTAATTTGGCCCCTCGAGGGTTAATTAGGCCCTGAAAGGGGGTTCATTAGGCACAGAAAGTGGCTAATTAGTGCCTGAAGGGGTTAATTAGGTGCTGAAAGGGGATAATTAGGCACCGGAAGGGGTTAATCGGGCACCGCAAGGGGTTAATTAGGCACCGCAAGGGGTTAATTAGTGGCCTGAAGGGGTTAATTCCATCCTGAAGGGGTTAATTAGACACTATAAAAGGGTTAATTAGGCACCTAATGGGGTAATTAGTCGCCTAACGGGGGCGATTAGTCACCTAACAGGTTAATTAGTCGCCTAATGGGGTGATTAGTTTCTTTAAGGGATTAATTAGTCGCCTGAAGGGGTTGATTAGTAACTGTAAAGGGATAATTAGTCATCTTAAGGTGTTAATTAGTTGCCGTACAGGGGTAATTAGAAGCCCGAAGGAGTTAATTAGTCTCGCTGTGGGGTAATTAGGCTATTTAAGTGGTTAATTAGTCACCCTAAGAGATTAATGAGTCACCATAAGAGACTAATTAGTCACAGTAAGAGGTCATTAGGCTCCTTAAAGGGTTAATTAGCCACCCTAAAGAGGTTAATGAGTTGTGTGAAGGGTTAATTAATGCCTCAAGGCTAATTAATGGCAGCCCAGGCGTAATTAAGGCCACTCGGGGGGGTTAATTAACGCTGCTCAGGGGCCCCTTAATTAGCCTCCAGGGCTAATCACCGTTTGCTAGGGGTAATTAATACCAATTTGGGGCTCGTTAATAGGGCTCCAGGACTAATTAACCCACTCCAGGAGTAATTAGTGCTAGTTCGGAGCTAATTAATGGCAGTAAAGGGCTAATTAACCCCATTAAGTCGGGGGGGGGGGGCGGGGGCGGAGTAAAGGAAGCTGCGTGAGTCACGTGGTTAGGGCCGGGGCGCCGCCATCTTGGGAGGGTCCGGGCTGAGCGCAGGCGCCGCCATCTTGGTGAGGTCCGCGAGGAGGCGGCGCGGCCGCCATCTTGGGAGCGTCGGCGGCGACGTCCGACGGCTGAGCCGCCATCTTGGCAGGGCCGGGCCCCGTGGCGCCGCCGGCGGCCATCTTGGGAGGGTCTTTGGCTGTGGGCGCCATATTGATGGCGTCAGCAGGCGTATCGCTAGGGGTGACGCCATATTGGAAGTGGCCGGGGGCATGCTGGGAACCTTGGCGGCCATATTGATGGGGTCCGACGGCTTGCAGGGCGCAGCCGCCATTTTGGGAGGGTCTGGCGCCATATTTGGCGGCGTAGCCGCCATCTTGGACACGTCCGCCATCTTAGTGTGGTCAGGCGTCACGTTTAGACCCGTGGCCGCCACCTTGGTGGGGCCAGACGCCATATTGGAGGCTTAGTCCGCCATCTTAGTGAGGTCAGACGCCATTCACCCTCTGGGCGGCCATCTTAGTAAGGTCGGCAGCCATGTTGATGGGGGTCCCCCTCCCTTCCGTACTCAGTTTGTACCTGAGGGGCCAGGACCGGCGTCGGCCGCCATCTTGGTGGGGTCGGCGGCCATGTTGATGAGGTCTTCCTCCCCCAAGATGGCGGCGAGGAAGCCGGGGGCCAGCACGGCGCCCGCCCAGCGCAGGAGCCGCGCGTCCCCCAGGGGCTCGGGGGGAAACTCCTCCTCCTCCTCCTCGGGTTCCGCCCCCAGCTCGGACATGGCCGCCTCGTACTCGGCCTGCGCCCCATAGGCACCCGCGATCATCACGCCTCTGGGGCCCCGACAGGGGCTGCCCCATAGGGCCACCCACAGGCCTGCTTCCTGCCCCATAGCCAGCTCTACCTCACTC